>PVJO010011002.1:0-61814 GCA_004026905.1 Hystrix cristata
CATCCTGAGTTTAGTCAGGGGACTTACATAAAATCACCAAGATACCTCCTTTTTATTTTGTAAGAAGTTTTGAGATTTCTTTATTTTTTTCTTTTCCCAGTTTTTAATTTTATATTAGTACATGTTGGTATGATGTAATGACAATATTACTTGTGTGGAGTCAGCACACATATTATGACGTCCCTCAATATTTATTTTCCTCCCCTCTCCCTCCCCTCTTCCTCCATCCCTTGATCACGTTCCCATTATTTTTTTTCTCAATTTTTATTTTTATTAGTACATGTTTGTAGTACACAATGATTACATTTTTCATGAGAATTTGATACATGTAAATAACACATTTTAAATCTTTTTCACTTCCTTCATCTATTGGTCCTCTTCATATCAACAAAAGATCTAGCATCCTACATCTTATTGTCTATCTTTTATTTTCTCTTTATTTATATTTTGTGTTTCTCATGGAAGGGAATCCATTTAATATTAAGCTTATGTGTCCCATTTATTTCACCTAACATTATAGTCTCAAGGTGCATCCGTTTTTCTGCAAATGATTCCAGTTTATCCTCATTTCTGGCAGATTGGTGCTCCGCTGTGTATAAATACCACCCTTTCTTTGTCTATTTAGGTTGTTTCCAAGATTTAGCTATTATGAACTGTGCTGCTACAAACACGGGTGTGCACACACTAAAGTAATATACACCATTAATTCTTTCAGGAAGACATCACAAAGGGGAATACCTGGATCAAATGAAATTTCTAGTTTTAGTTTTTTGAGGCTCTCTATACTGACTTCCACAGTTGTTGTACTAGTTTACATTCCCACAAACACTGCTTTTAACCTGCAGCCTCACAAGCATTTATTTGATTTCTTTCTTTTTTTTTATTTATTTGATTTCTTGATGATACTCACAGTTTCTGGAATGAGATGTAATCTCAGTGTTGTTTTAATTTGCATTTCTGTAATGGTTAGCAATGCTGCACACTTTTTCATGCATTTATTGGCCACTTGTAGTTCTTCTGAGAAATGTCTGTTCATTTAGTTGCTCATTTTTAATTTTTTTTTTGATTGAGTCTTTTATGTTGTGTGGTCTAATTTTTTTAGTTCTTTATAAATGCTAGATATTAGTCCTGTGAGAAACAGCTGGCAAAATTTACCCATTCTGTAGCCTGTCCCTTCACTCTATTCGTTGTTTTCTTTGCTACGCAGAAGCTTTTAAATTTGGTATGGTCTCATTTGTAGATTCTTGGTACTATTTCTTAGGGTATTGGGGTTCTGTTTTGAATGTCCTTGCCTACACCTTTATCTTCAAGAGTTTTACCTCTTTTATCTTTCAGTGGATTAAATGTTTCTGTTTTAAAATTTAGATATTTGATCAATTTTGATTTTCACTGAGTATACAGTGAGATACACAGGTCTAGAGTCAATCTTCAGCATGTGGATAACCACATTCCCAGTATTGTATTTTAAAGAGGCTGTCTTTCCTCCAGTGTATGTTTTTGACCCGTTTGTCAATGATCACACAGCTGAAGGTTCCTGGGGCTGTTTCTGTGTACACGATTTGGTTCCATTGATTCACATGACTGCTGTTGTGTCAGGACCATTCTGTTTTTATCACTGTACCTTTCTATACATCTTCAAACCAGGGTAGTGATGCCTCCTACATTGTTCTTGTTACCCAGGATTGCTTTCGTTACTCTGGATCTCCACTGGTTCCACAGACATTTTATGATTATTTTACCTAATTCTGTGAGAAATGCTGTTGGTATTTTGATTTGGATTGCATTAAATCTGTGTATAGATTTTGAAGGCATGGCCATTTTGACTAAATGGATTCTGCCTATACAGACATGGGCTATTTTTCCATTTTCTGATGTCCTTTTTTATCATTTTTTAGTGTACTATAGTTTTGTTGTAGAGGTTTTTCACTCCCTTTGTTAGGTTAATTTCTAAGTATTCAATTTTTTTCTGACATTATTGTGAGTGGAATTGTTTTCCTAATTTCCTTCTCAGTGAGTTTCTTACTGATGTACAGGAATTACATTGATTCTTGTGTGCTGGTTATGCATCCTGCTACCTTGATCATCTGCTATGTAGCAGATAATGTTATCTGTGATTAATTATATTTTTCTCCCATCCTTCCCTGCACATTTCCCTTTCATTTCTTTCCCTGGTCTTATTGCTTTGGCTAATGTTTCAAGTACTAGGTTACCTGGGAGTGGTGATAGCAGCTATCCTTGTCTTATTCCTGATTTTAGAGGGAAAACTTTCAGTGTTTCTCCATTTAATATGATATTGGCAATAGGTTTGTCATAAGTGGCTTTATGAGTTTGAGATAAGGTCTTTCTATACTATTTTCTTCGGAGTATTCAAAATTGAAGGACGTTGGATTATATTGAAAGCTTTTTCATTATCTATTGAGATTGTCATGTGATTTTTGTCCTTGCTTCTGCTTATATGATGTATTACATTTGTTGATTTGTGTGTTTTGAGCTGTCCTTGATTCTGAGATGAAGCCTACTTGGTGATGATGTGTAATCTCTTAGTGATACCTTGTAGTCTGTTTGCTAGTATCTTCTTGAGGATTTTTGCATCTATATTCATTAAAGAGATTGGCCTAGAGTTTGGTTTTTTTTTTTTTTTTTTTCTTTTTTGGTTGGATCCTTGTCTGGTTTTGAAATCAGGCTAATGGTAGTTTCCAGGAATGACTTTGGGAGTACATCTTCCCTTTTGAGTTCATTAAAGAATTTCAGGAGTATTGATGTTAGATTTTCCCTGAAGCCTTTCTAGAATTTGACGGTGAATCCATCAAGACCTAGGCTCTTCTTAGTTGGTGGGTTTTAATTTTTTTTAATTACTGCTTCTGTTTTATTGTCTGTTATTAGGTTATTCATGGTTTTTATATCTTTTTGGTTTGGTTTTGGTGTTTCATATGTATCAAGGAGTCTATACATTTCTTCTGAATTCTCCAAATTATAGGTATACAGATTTGTGAAGTCATTGTTAAAAATTTTGGGATCTTGGCAGTGATCATCGTAATTTGACATTTTTAATTTCCAATTATATTAACTTGGGTCCTTTCTTTCCTTTTTTGGTAAGGATGTCTAAAGCTTTCTCTATTTTGTTTCTTTCTGTGAATCAGCTCTTCATTTTATTGATTCTTTGTATTGTTTTTAGTCTTCATTTCATTGATTTCTGCTCTGATCTTTGTAATTTACTTCCTTGTACTAGCTTTGGGTTTCGATTGTTCCTATTTTTCTAGGACATCTAGAGGTGCATCATTGGGTATTTATTTGGGCTCCCTCTGTTCTTCTGATGTGGACATTTATTATAAAATTACCTCTCAGAATTGGTTTCTTTGTGTCCAGTAAATTCCGGTATGTTTTACTGGCATTATCTTTTAATTCTAGGAATGTTTATTTCTTCCTGTATTTCTTCTGTGATCTGTGACTGTTTAAGTGTATTTTTAATTTCTATGTGTTTGCCTAATTTCTATGTTTTATTTTGCCATTAATTTCTAGTTTCATTGCATTATGATCTTACACTATGTCTAGTATTTTTTCAATTTGTTTGCCTTTAGTTAAACTTTATTGGCTAACATATGGTTGGCTTTGGAGCAAGTTCCACTGACTTCCAGGAAGGCGCATTCTGATGTTGGATCAACACTACAGATATAAGTTAAAACCATTTGTTTAAAAGTTTGGTTCAACTCCGATATTTCTTTGTTAATTTTTCTTCTAGTATCAACTTTCTATTTGTGGTAATGGGGCATTGAGATCCCCCAGTATAATTGTGTTACATTTATTTGATCTTTTATGACCAGTAATGTTTGTTTTATGAATTTGGGTGCAACACTTTTCAGTACATTTATGCTTATAATTGTTATATCTTCCAAAAAATATTGTTATCTCTTCCTGTTGGTCCCTTATCCAATATTTAGTGATCTTCTTTGCCTCTTCTGATCAGTTTGTGCTTAAACTTCACCTTGTGCAAGGAGAGCTACTCCTGCTTGTTTTGGGTTTCCTGTTGCATGGAATATTGTTTTCCATCCTTTATCTATCACTTTCTTTTAAGGTTAAACATGTTTGTTTTACACAGTATAATGTTGAATTTTGTTTCTTGATCCATTCTGCCAAACTGTGTCTTTTGATTGGAGAATTGAGACAAGTCAGATTGAAAGTTATTACTGCTATAAACACTGTTATGCAAGTATCTCTGTAGTATGATGTCTCTAGCTCTTCAAGAAAGATATCTAGTAGGGGAATGTCTGGGGCATATGCGATTTCTACATTCAGACTCTTGAGAAATCTCCATGCTGATGTCCATAATGGTCGTACTAGTTTGCATTCCCACCAACAGTGCAGGAGGGTTCCCTTTTCACCACAGCCCCACCAGCATTTGTTATTTTTTGAAGCTTCCTAATAATTGGTATTCTTTCAGGGGTAAGGTGGAATCTTAGAGTTGTTTTAATTTGCATTTCTCTAATGGCCATAGATGTTGAACATTTTTTCATATGCTTATTGGCCATTTGTATTTCTTCTACTGTGAAGAATCTGTTCATTTCTCTGGCCCATTTCTTGAGTGGGTCATTGATTTTAGGTAGTTTAATTTTTTTGAGTTCTTTGTATATTCTATATGTTAGTCTTCTGTGTGAGGAGTAGCTAGCAAAGATTTTTTTTCCCATTCTGTGGGTTTTCTCATCACCCTCCTAACTGACTCTTTTGCTGTACAGAAACTCTTTAGTTTAATGTAGTCCCTTTTGTTGATTCTTCTTGTTACTTTCTGTGTGATTGGGGTTCTGTTTAGGAAGTCCTTTCCTACTCTTATGTCTTCAAGTGTTTTACCTACTCTGTCTTCCAGAAGGTTTACTGTTTCTGTCTTGGTGTTTAGATCTTTGATCCATTTTTATTTTAATTTAGTATAAGATGAAAGATATGGGTCCAATTTCATTCTTCTACAAACTGACAACCAGTTTTCCCAACACCATTTGTTAAATAGGCTCTCTTTCCTCCAATGTATGTATTTGTAACCTTTCTCAAAGATCATATATTCGAATATGTCTGGAGAAGTTTCTGTGTCCTCAGTTCTGTTCCACTGGTCTACATGTCTATCTTTATTCCAGTACCAAGCCATTTTTATTACTATTGCTTTGTAGTATAGCTTGAAGTCTGGGATTGCTATGCCACCTGCTTTGGTTTTATTGTTCAGTATTGCTTTTACTATTCAAGGCTTCTTCTGTTTCCATATAAGTTCTAGGATTATTTTCTCTAGATCTGTGAGTATGCTGTTGGTATTTTGATTGGAACTGCATTGAATCTGTATAATAGTCTTGGAAGTATGGCCATTTTAACAATATTGATTCTACCTAACCAGGAGCAAGGGACATCTTTCCATATTTGTAATAGCTAAATTCTGAAAGCAACCCATATAACCATCAATGGATACCTGGATTAAAAAAAAAGAATACTGTTCAGCTATAAAGAATGACAAACTAGAGTCATTTGTAGGAAAATGGATGGACCTGGAAAATATAATGTTGAGTGAAATAAACCAGTCTTGCAAGCTGGAATACCAAATGGTATCCCTTATTTAGTGAGGAAAATACAAACAAAATAAAAGAGTAAAAAGTGGATACAAAAAGATGAAGTGTTAGATATAAGCTAATAGACAAAGGGTTCAAGGGAACAAGAAGCAGGCAAAGGGGGAGGGGAATGGGAATCCAGAGGAATGATGATATCTTAAAAATAAGAACCTAAATAACCCAAACTTAAACCAGTGACATGTACACTGGGTACTATAGTAATTTTATATAGTTGTGACTTACTGCTGTATGTAAGTGGTTGTTTACATTGCTCACTGTCATAAGCAAAAGGTACAATTAATTGTGGTCTGTAAGCTTGTGTGATTGCCTGTAAGTTTGTGTAATTTTGGATAAATTTTAATAAAAATCTAAAAAAAAAAAGAAAATTATTACTGAATAATAGTGATGTATTTCTGCCATCTCATTGTTTTTCCATTGATGATTCTCTGTATTTTCCTTCTATAACTGCCTACCCCACCTGGTGCACTTATTCTGTTCAAGTTTTTGCCACTATTAACTTAATTGTCTTTTTCTAAGATATCCATAAGAATTTTTTTAAGTGTTGGTTTGGTGGTCCTGAAATTCTTTAGGTGCCCTTCAGCATGGAAATATCTTATTTCTTCATCAATTTTGAAAGATAGCTTTGTAAGATATGTCAGTCTGGGTGGGAAATCTTTTTCTTTTAGGATTGAAACACTCCACTCCAAGTCCTCTTGGCCTTTACATTTTGTGTTGAGAAGTCTGATGTAATTCCAATGGGTTTTCCTTTACAAGTGATTCATTGCTATTGTTTGACAGCATTTAGGATTCTGTCCTTTTGTTGAACTGAGATTTGGACTATGATGGGTCTTGTAGAGGTTCTTTACTGTTAGTGTCTATTTAGGGTTCTATATACCCCACCTGTGTGTTAAATTCTTTCTGCATATTTGGAACATTTTCTGCAAAAGCTTTTTTTATGCCATTTGTGTTGCCTGCTCATTTTTCACTATTTCCATTTATTATTTCATTAGTCTTCTTTTCTTTAGGTCATCCAGTAGCCTTTGGATCCATTTTTCATGTTCTCTTATTTTTTTAGGGTATCTCTCAATAATCGATCACTGACAACACCCTGTCTTCTAGTTCTGACACTCTGTCCTCACACTGATTACTTCTGCTACCCATAATTTGAATAGAATTTTTAATCTCCTTATCTTTTCTTTGGTATATTCTCATGGCCTCTAATCTTTCCTGTGATGCATGCTGATGTTTTGTACTGTTTTGTTTAGTTCAACTAGCTTTTAATTAGTGTCTTACCTCTATTTTAATGGCTACCTTTATGCAAATCAGCTTTCCATGACTGACAAAAGCAGTGGTGTCATCATTAATTTGTCCAGTGACCTTTTGTTCATCTTTGAATCTCATCACATGCTTAGAATAATTCCCAGCAAACATTGCACTCAGTGTATGTTTTTTGTTTTTTTTTTTTGGTGCTGGGGATCGAACTCGGGCCCTTGTGCTCACCAGGCAGGCACTTTAACCACTGAGCTAAATCCCCAGCCCCTCAGTGTATGTATTTATTGAGTTAGTTTAATTATAGACACATGGGGACTAGAAGGAATTTAGCAATCACTTAATTTCTCACTCAGGGCTGACAACTGTGTTTTATTGCTATACCAGCCAACATGGTAGACTCCAGTGACATATAGCTTCTGAGCATTTGCAACATGGCTGGTCAGACTGAGGAAAAAGATTAAAGGGCAAAATAAAATGGATTTTTAATTTTATTGAATTTTAATGTGAAAAGTAATTCTTCTGCTATTGCAAAAGTTTTAAGGACGTTTGGAACAACACAGATATGAGTCTACTTTTTCAACTCTGAACTTCATAACATTTGAATACATCATAATTGATGTGATGTTCATATAAAGTAACAATTGGCCATTGAAGATTTAGTGCTGCGGGGGCCTAGTGTATCATTGATATCATGACAATATGATGACATGTTGAAGTAATATTTTCTATATGATTTAAGGTTAGATGATATATTAGTCAAATTAATTTCATCTTTTCATCCTTTTAAATGTGGATATTGAAAAATTTTTAAATTTTTATTGGCTTCATTTATTTTATATGTATGTTTTAGATGTCTCTGGATACGTTTGTTTTAAAGTATTCCAAGCAAAAATTTATTTATCCTTGGCTTCCAACAGTGAACGCCAGTGTCGATGTTTGTAGCCTATTCAGAATATTGGCTCTATTTGTCAAAAAGACTTTTATATTTACAGAGCCATCTTTCCCATTTCTTCCCTCATGGCTTCTGTTTTAGTGTCTCAGTTAAAAATGTAGAATACAATTTCCTTCTTCCATATGTCCACCTTTCAGAAAATGAAGAAAGTTATAACCACAATATTCAAAGTAATATTAGCTAATTATTGTTTTTGTTTGTTTTTGTTTTGTTTTTTTTTATTGAGCCACACACCACACACTGTAACATGTGCTTAACATAAATTACTCATTAGCCTTTTGAGACTAGCTGTAATAACATCTCTATTTTATAGGTGACAAAACTGAGGCTGAAAGGAACAAGCAATTGCACAAGAGAAATGCAACTGGAACATGATGGACACTTAAATGTGAGGTGTTCTCCTTATTGTCAATGTAGCTTCTGCTCCTTTTATTGTGATTTCCCTCATGCCAGAACTGAGAGCCCCTTTCCCCTCCTTCTCAGAAGGGAGTGGAGTCACCTGCATTTCTCCGACATATGAGCACACACAGTCCTAATCATTTCTCTGAATGACTTAGGGAAGAAAGCTGAGGCGCACATACAGGAATGAGTGCAGGTCTTGTTGGGTTCGGGTGCCAGGTTTGGATCAAGGACACAGCATGTGAGTGCCACAAGGAGCTGAAGATCCTCAGACCAGTGAGGCTTCACAGTCAGAAGTACTGCAAAACAGGAGTCTCGTTCAGGCAAGCAACTCATTTTCTATGACATTATATCGGAAACTAATTTGATTTCTAATATCACTTTTAAGCCACAATTCAACTTTATTTTTTGGACTTACGATTTATGTCCCGTTTTGTAAAGCAGAAACTATATTTTAAGTAAAGGCTGATTAAATAAGTGGCGTCCCTGTCAATTGCTTTCAAACAAAAAACACTTCTTTCTTTGAAGAGATGGCCATTTGTGCAATAATTGCAACCATGAAAACAAGGGAGGATTTAGAAACTCAGCACAGAATAACCATCTATATATGAAAGCATCAAATTAAGCGTTTGGTTAAGGTCCTACAAAGGCCACTCGGCATATGAGTATATGAACCACATTTTATTAATGAACTAGGAACATTAATTTATCAGAGAAGTTGTGGGTCACTGACATTAACAAATAAAAATGCACACAGCATATTAGCAGGCGTTACTGGAAGAAAGCACTATAACTAGGAAGAATTACTGACAAAACAGGGATGTAAGTAAACCAATGCAACTTTACGGAAAATCAAGTGACTGATACATGAAGAGATATGTGGATATGTAGTTATATGACTGAAAACTATGGGGAGCATTTAATTTTTAAAAATTGCAGTAAAAGACGCATTGCCATTAGCTTCCTTAAAATATTTCCCCATCACTCTTGCCACTTTTGAAGCAGTTCTGGACTCTTCCTCTGCATCTTCAGTGGTGTGCTCATGGCTGCTCAGTGTCTCGACTCCCTTCAGAACACTTACCTTTCGTGGTCACTTGGACTCTGGGAAAGAGCCAGAAATCAGAGTGCCAAATTCGGCGAATAAGGCGGATGAAGACACCGTAATGCTGTGATGAGCCTGCCTCTCTGTTGGATAGTATTCAGCAGCAGTATTCACCACATTCTTCGCCACACCCTAGAAACACACTCATGAAAGAGAACTTCCGGAACCGCTTCAGAAAGTAGCGAGAATGAGCTGTGTTCAAAGTGAGAGAGAACATATTGAGAGGGATTCATGGCAATGTGTTCTTTACTCTAATACGTTATTTAATTTAAATATTTGCCATGTATTTCAACCATCCCTTGTATACAGAGTTGTGCGTTATGTCTGTATGTGCATAATAAGTAAATATATAGCTAACACATAATAAAGACTTTCTATAGACCAAATACTGTACTAAAGCACTTGATTTTCCTTAAAAATACATTATTTATTCTCAGTACAACTCATTGTCTTGCTGTAATTATTGTGCCTCTTTCACAGACAAGAGAATTGAATCTTTTTTTTTCAGAGACCCAAAATAATTTTAATGCAAATAACAAAACAAGTTAGTCTGCCTCCACCACAAAGCCCCCCAATGAAAGAATTACACTAATTTATAAAAATGTCATCAGATGTGCCAACTATAATTCCTTTAAACACAGCTATAAATTTGGTCCTCATATTTGCTTGTCGGGTGTCTTAGCTAATTTTGTTGGTTTCTTGAATAACCGACAGTGAGCACCAACTGAGGGCTGATTCTACCTACAGGGAAGATGGCTGGATATTCTCTCCCTGACACCTTCGACTCTCTTCACTTTCCCAAAGGCCTGTCACGCAGCAGGGAAGAGGCAGCTCTTATGTCTGCCCAAAACTCAGTGTTGTAGAGGGACGCGGGCCCTGAATGTCAGACAGAGGCGCAGCCAGCCAGGAAAAGCCCTGAGGGCACTAAGGATCTGTTGATGCAGAGACTCTTGTGGCCCTGAGGGCTGCTTGCAAAGGGAATTCATGCATTGCTTGGGGGTTAGATTCCAAGATGTTTTTGTTTCCACTATGAGTGTCAGAGAGTTACAGAAAGCCCACCTGGGGAGAGAGTGTGGAGGGCCCTTCAGATCCAGATCCTGCCGTGCTAGATATTCCCCTGAGTGACTCTGATGCCCAGAACCACGCTTCTAGGGGATCTTCTTTTGCCTCATTTGCTGTGGGGGTCCTTGGGACTCTTCATGGAAGTATTCTCTGGGTACAATACAAAGAGGCAATGCCCAATAAATGCTATCTGTCTGAGCTGACTGAAGCTTTATTTAGGCAGGTCTAATGCCCCAAAGCATTTAAAAACAGATGCAAATCTGGCTTTTACTACCCCAGGGGCCTGTTTTGAATCCTCAGTTGGGGCCTCCGTAGCTCCATCTGAGTTTGCAATCAGTTTTCCTAACCGGTCTGTCTCCTCCACTAGACTGAGCCCCACGAGGGCAGAGATGGTCCTGGGAGGGTATCCCCAGTACCTGGCATCCAGCGAGCCTGCCAGAATTGATGTCAATGAATGAATGGTGGATGGTCCTCTGGGGCTGCAGAAATGGGGGTTAATAGAGGCAGCCAGCTTTAGGGTGTAGGGCAGGAAGAGAAGGAAAAGGCCTGGAAGAGCTGCAGGGCCACTGGGACACATGCCTGGGAGTGCAGCGTGGGTGGCCCAGATGGAAACAGCTGTGGAAGAGACAGTGAGAGCCGAGAACCAACGGAGGCCAAGGTATGGCCTGCAGTGGAGCTTTCTCAAGACAAGACTGCTAGCAGCCTGCTCACCTGGCTTAGGGCTTGTGGTCCCCAACACCAGCAGACCCCAGCATCTTCCAAGAAGCTTGTTGGAAATGCAACTTCTCAGACCATCCCTTGAAGACCCATGCTGAGGGTCTGGGGAGTGGATGTGGACTCTACATTTTTAAAAGATGTTCTAAGGAATCACTTGTGGAGATTCTTTGCTTAAATCTGACAGCCAGGTGGAGGATCACTGTCCCTAAGACAAGCAAGAGATGTTGACAGCAAATAGGGATGGTGCTCCTACTCCACTGTAGGAGGGTGGGTACCCCAGTTCCCTTGTAGACAGGACACCAGGGGCTGTCTACACCTGGTTCTCACATGAACTTGGGCTCAATATCTGAGGAATTGTCTTTTCTTACCTGGGTCCCTCTTCACCATACCTTCCACCTTGGACTCTGATTCAGGAAGGGAAGCTGAGGAGAAGAAAGGAGGACGAGGCCACACCCTACGGGAAGCACCTCCCCGAGACCCAGGCTATTCCCATCATCGCACCCCACCCCAAGGTTAAGAAATGTCCTCCCCAGCACTCTCTGGATTGTACCTTTGACTTGCTGAGACTTTTGGGTGGGCAGGAGTTCTGAGTACCAACCTATTCTCTGATCTCGAAAATGCAAAAACTCCTCTCTCTTTCTCCATTTCTTTTTTTCCTTTTGGCTTCTAAAGGAAACAATATGTTTGCCAGAAAAACCACAAAAATGGTTATATACAAAATGATTATTTGGTGTGGACTCCGTGTTGCAGTGACTAGGCTCCCCGGCTCTATTTGCACTTTGGCAGGATCATACACATGAGGCTGCTGATCAAAGTGAAGGAGAAGGACACTGAGGCGTGATCGAGGAGCCGTGCCTGTCTCCTGAGGTCCGGAAGTAGACTTCGTTTCTGCTGTGACGGTCTTGGCGGCGATCTGTGTACAAGGAGGCACCAAACATGACATGAAGACACGCCATGAGCTGGTTCGCGGTGGTCGGGAAAAACCACTCTCCTTGCTTGAGGCGGAAGAGCTGCAGCCGGAAGATGAAAAAGGCGATGCAGCAGAGGACAGTAGAGAGAATCATAGAGGCCTGCACCACCTGCATCCTGGAGCAATCTGCAAAGACTTTACTGATTTCTGTACAGTTCGTGCTGTTGACACATACACTCCAGACATCTGCAAAAAGTCTTCTCCTACCCACCAGGCACTGTCGATGTGGCGATGAACAGCAGTGCGGCAGAGGTGACGTGGAGGGCAACGATGAAGAAAAGAAGCACCAACATGCTGACAGAACGCGGTGAGTCGAGGTCACGCTGAAGCCCAGATGAGAATGTGCGGGCGCAGGCGGCGGCGCGGGCGGCAGGACAGACAGACGTGCAGATTCACAGGCTGGGCGCAAGGCAAGGCCGCCAGGCTGTTTTCAGAAAACCGAATCTTAGGAGAATGAGTAATTTTTATAAAACCTGAGGTTAGTAAGTGGCAGGCCAATATTTAACACAAGTCTTTCTGCTTCGAGAATCTCTGTTCTGAAAGGCCTTATAATAGCACTGCATTACCTCTGGAAAGAAGAAAAAAATGAGCTACAGTTTAGTGAGCTCAGATGACCATAGTGTGAACTGAACTTTACACATATTAGATTTAAAAATTAGAGGTAGGTCTTAATATCTTCATTTTACAGACAAGAAAACTGAAGCTCAGAGAGGGTAAATAACTATGAAAATCCAAGAATGGTGAGAATAAGTGTTCCATCTGAGTCACTACTCCAGAAATTTATAAGGAGCAGTGAAACTGGCGAGATATTTATAGATGTCTGCTGTTGTTGGCAGAGTAAAACCAAGAAATACATAGAACTTATCACGATGAACATATACTGGAGTGTGCAATTCTAATCATAAAATATTTATATCTGCATTTGGGATTACAGATGGCAGCAAAACTTCTAAGACAATTTAATCCTTCTGATGTGAGAAAATAAAATGAAATCTCTAAAATATTTCCACCAGTTTTAGGATAATGAGATGGTTGAGCAATCACAAATAAAAAGAACAGGAGCGCTTGCAACTTCAAAGTTGATTCTCTACCTGTCTAGTTGGATAGGTAGTACATTAATAGTAGACTTGGGCAGATACTTTTTTTTAAAGGTAAAAGAGATCATTTCTACTTCCCCAGATATTCAAGAAATACCTAATATTATTTAAAGTCATAAGAAAAATAGGATATATATCTGATTTGTTTTTTCTGGTATATAGAATTCTATCTGATTCAGAGAGCAGGAGAAACATCGCAGGAAAAAAAAATACAGCAAAGCCGTATTACAGAGCCTTGCAATGTTCCATAGGTTTGGCTGAGAAAAAAGATCAAATCTAATAAAATCAAACCGTGTCTTCCATGTGTCCCAAAGCATTACTGCAATCATTATTCTCCAGCATTAGTCAACTTCTTCTACTAGAAAATATTGTCTTAGCAATGTTTTTTGCAAGTCCCAAGCAACACCAGCATAGTTCCCAGCCTGAAGCCAGAATTCCTTAGCAGATGTTAAAGCTCCTTATAGTGTAAAATGTATTACATTAGTTTAACGAAAAACTCAAAATACGCAACAGTTCAAAAACAATAAAGGCTTCTTTCTTGATCATGAAAAGCAGCAAGAAAAGACATGTGGATGACACGTTGGAGATGCACATGGGATCCTACACATGGGATTTAGGGACATGGGCTCATTCATCATTTTCAAGCTATGGTTTCCAATGTCTTCTTATTCACCCTGGAAGAGAAAAGGAGCAGTATACATTTGAGGTGCAGGTCCAGAGAAAAACTTTTTGCTTCTGCTTATGTTTCATTGGTGAGACCTCAATCACACAACCACATCACAAAGACATTGGTGAATGTAGTCTTACTGTGAGAACCCTCCCCACAAAGAAAAAAAGAATGGATTTATGAGATAAGCATGAAGTCATCTCCACATTTTGTATCTCCTGTTATCATATGTCCTTGAAGACTTATCTTTCAGGAATGGATATAGTTCTTCATGGTCCAATACATTATACATTAAAAAGACATCATCTGTACCACCATACAGACACACATCTAACAGATAAGGGTATAATACATACACGATAATTATAATAAAATCTGTTTGGAAAGTAAACAAAGGAGAGATATTCAGATGTGTGTGCCCATGCTGATGTGGTTTAGATCTAAAATGTTCTCCCAAAGTCTCGTGTATTCAGAGGTGGGGTTGCTATACCATCGTATTAATTCCCTGATGAGTTCATAAGTAAAAATTCTATGAGGAGATGGGGTCCATGTAGAGAACTTGGTCTCTATGAGCATGACTTGAGAAGGCATGTCTCTCTACGGCTCATTCCTCTTCCCTGTCGGCCTTGGATGTAGATGTAGAAGCTTTCCTCCACTATGCCATTTCTGCCTTAGGAACAGCCAATCATGGACTTTACCTTCAAAACTGTGAACCAAAATAAATCTCTTTTCCTTAAGTTATAGGTGTTAGGTATTTTTGTCCCAGTGCTGAAAAATTAACTAATACAGAAAATTGGTACCAGAGGAGTGAGGATGTTTAATTATAGCTAATCATATGATTCAGAAACTTTGGAACTGGTTTGTGGGAGAAGTTTAGGGCTATAGGAGTCCTAGAGTGCATAAACACAATTTGAGAGATAATTTTGGTCAGAGCTCAGAAAACCAGAATGGTGTTAGGAATGTAGACACTAAACACCAGGCTTGTGAGATTACAGATTGGAAGGAGGACTCTACTGGGAACTGGATGAGTGACCAGGTGTGTTATATTTTGTTAAATAAGTTGTCTTTATTATGCCCATGTTCTAAAACTTCATATGAGGTCGAAATCAAAAGTGGTGGATTAATTAAGTTTGCAAAAGAAATTTCAAGGCTGTCCAATATTCAGGCAGGGGTAAGGCTACCGCTAGCCTGCTTTTAGTCAGAGCTACAGTGAGAGTCAGGAACACAAAGCAGAGTTTAAAAATGTGAAAGATTTTCAGATTGTTCAGAAAGAGACTGTAAATTTGGAGCAAAGGAGAGTATGGTTCCTGAAAAGATTAGTGCCATTAAAAAAAACCAATTAATTTATAGCAGGGCAATAAGAAAGGTAGCTTGATGGCATCTCTGGGATTAGACAGACACTACCCATCACAAGCTCAAAGATGTAGAAACATAAGCTGCTCTGAAAGACTTTGCTGGATAAGAGTCCCAGAGAGCCTGATTCACACAAGGATGCCTGAGAAAGTATGTCCCAGCGATCAGCCACACAAGCACTCGTACATCACTGTAGCCATGGTCCAACGGGGCCCAGATCTTGGCATGATGCTGGTTTTTGCTAGCACATAGAAAACAAGAGTTATGACGTCACAGAGGCTTCTGCCCAGATTTCAAAAGAAGAGTAGGGAGGCCAAGATGTGACAAGGTCAACACCCCTGCTAGGAGAGGGAAAACCCTGAAACTATGAGAGTGAAACAAAGCTGCGATGTAGACTCCAGGAAGAAGGAGATGGCAGGGAAATGGAGCATCTGCAGAGAAAAGCTGCAGGCAGTGAGTGAATAGAGCCACCCTAAGAGAGAGGCCGTGCAATCTGGAGCCAGTAAGGTGATAGGTGTGGGACAACACAAGTGCTTCGGAACTCATTTCTCACTACTGTGTACCTTGGGTGCCAGACATGGAGCTACAGATTTTAATGTGTGCCTTGCTGGCTTTACTTTTGCTTTGTTTTTGTTTTGTTTTTGTTTTTGTTTTTGTTTTTGTTTTTTCTATTCCCATATTCCTCCTTTTTTGGGATGAGAGTGTGTATCATTTGTCATTGTATGTTAAAATTATTTCATCTTCTTTTTGATTTATACAAAGACTCACAGCTGAGTTTGCCTTGAGTCTCAGGGGAGACTTTAGACTTGGACTTCGAGCAATGCTGGAACTGTTTAGACTTCAAATACATACATACATACATATATATATCTTTATATATATAGTATATTATATATAGTATATAGTATAGTATATAGTATAGTATACATATAGTATATACTATATGTATAGTATATAGTATATATATAGTATATATATAGTATATAGTATATATATAGTATACTATAGTATACATATAGCATACTATAGGTACTTTTTTTACAAGCACAGCTTTATTATGAACATGACTTCAAATAGAAAGTTAGAATGACCACTTCAACTATAATTAATGTATTTAAAATTTTTAAATATCACATTTATTTTCACCCTCTCTGAAATCTTGGAAGGTCTGTAAATAGGTAACAGATTGCTGCTCATCTTAGATCACATAGAACAAGAGCACTCCTGAAACCCGGCCACAGACAGTTGTGTACTACGCTGCTCCTGTCTCTTGGGGAGGAGAGAAAGTCGTGCCGAAGACATTATTGGCCCAGTAAGTCATGAATAGTTGGTCCTTGTTATAACAGACAAGACTGGGCTCATGTATGTTAATTTGTTTGGGAGCTGGCGGCTTGTGTTCTCTTGTCCTTTGTGAGTTATCACTGGGGGCATTGGCAATATCGGTTTGGGCAGTGACAATATACCCACTCATTCCAAATGGCACCACAGATGAAAAATCTAATCCTCTTTGCAAAGCAAACCAGTTGAAATGTGTGGGCAACACCCAATGGTGGTCTGTAATTGATCTCAGATAATAGGAAAACATCCTTCTCTTGGAACACAATTTTATTGATTCCACAAGAAGTGACAGGATAAGAAAACTCATAATTGAGCAACATCATTCTTGTTACAGAACAGTTGGTTCCCAGGTGTATATCTTCGATTCTAACCTCTGTGCCATTATCAAAAGGCCATTTTTTCACTCTGGCTATCAACCAATCCTCAGTACATCTGTGTGTGTTTGTGTGTGTGTGTGTGTGTGTGTGTGTGTGTGTGTGTGTGTATGCATGTGAACTTTCTCTTATATGAATGTTTCTCTTGTGAGAGAAACCATGTGATATTTGAGCTTTTGTGTCTGACTTATATCACTTAACTATCTTCTTAAGTTGCATTCATTTACCTATGAATGTCTCAAGTCTGTCTTTCTTTATGGTAGTGTAGTACTCCTTGTGTTTATTCACCCTTATCCATTTTCCTCATCCATCCATCTGTTGATGGACATGTGGTTCCTCAGATCTCGCTATTATAACTTGGGCTGCTATAAACAAAGGTGTATGCATGTATCCCTGCGGAATAGAAGAGAGATAAATAGGGAGAAGTTCAAATACTTCTGCAAATTACATATTCTGTTTTTTCAAGCATATTTCAATATATGCGATAATTTATTTCACCTATACTACTAGTGTATCTTAGTTCATTGAAAAGAAAGTTTTGTGCATTATCTGTTTCTTTTTTGTAAGAATCTTTTTGGTGTATGACTTATGTGCTGAGAAACTACTGTGATGTTGATGACACACCATGTATTATTATTCTCTTCTTATTTTGTTATGAATTCTTGTTTTGGTTTTCATAAAATAGACTCTAGAAACATTTAGAAATGGACCGAATACATGTCATATGATGGGAATGGCAAGAGGTTTTGGGGACCACAGGTAGAATGATATGGTTAAGATCTAAAATGCCCCCCAGAAGTCTCATGTGTTCAGAGGTGGGACTTCTCGAACATGACAGGATCATGGGGTCACTATAGTCATGGATAGATTACTCTATCAATGAGTTCATGTCTTAATGTGCTGTTAGAAGATGAAGCCTGAGTGGAAAAGGCGGGCCGCAGCAGTGTGGTTTGGAGGGTATGTGGCTCTCTCTGCTCTTTCCCTCTCTCTGTTACCACCTACCGTGGATTGAGCAGCTTTCTTCGACCAGTCCCTTCCTCCACGCCACTTCAAGGCATTCAGCTGACTTATCTCTGAAGCCATGAGTCAAAATAAGCCTCTCCTCCCTAAATTGTGGATGTCAGATATGTTTTCCCATGATGAAAAACCAACAAATACACATGCCAATAATGCAGTATTGCTGGGAAGGTATTATAAAACATATTGTCTTAGCCATTTTTCTCGTGGCTGAGACAAAGTGCTCAGCATCCCCAAAGTTGGGGTTTATTGAGGTTCATGTCTCAGGTCATGGTTGCCTCACTCCAAGAAGTAAACAGTGTGCAAGAAGGGCATGGCAGGGAACAGCCTTCTCCTTGTGGCAGACAGGAAGCAGAGGAATGTGATCGGGGGAGCAGAAGAGAGGTATACTTCCCCAGGTCATCCCCTCCTGACCCACTTCCAAGCAGGACTCACCTCCTAACAGCAAGTCAGCTACTCTACTTCCCCGAAAATAAGACCTACACAGAAAATAAACCCTTGCTTGATTTTTTTTCAATGCTTGTACTATGTCCCCCAAGATAAGCCCTAGTTAAGATTACCAGATAAACAGACATTTAGTGCATCTGCTGCAACACAACAGACCTATTCAATTATAAAATAACAATATTACTATACAATTAAATATAAATAAATATTATTGACAGTGATACATAATGTAATTTTAAATGCCCAAGTGGTCACCTTTGGATGAGAGTAAACACCCATGTAAACAGATGAACTCAGGACTTATGGCCTAATGACTAATTGGAGTATAGACACAGTACACGAATAATGTATGCACCAGATAACAAATGGATCTGGTTGTATCTAATATGAGTCTTACTAATTAACGTCATGTGCTGTAACGGATGTACTTACTGCACTTGTGAAAAATAAAGAAATGTTTTCTGAATTGTGGTGCCTAAAATTTTTTGTTACTTTTGTGTGGACCATTGTTCTCAACTGTCATCATTTTTGCTGCCACTCCTGTCTTGTAAGCCTTCAATTAACACTTGGTTTTGTGGAAACTCTGTGAAGCCAGCCTGTAAGAGGTCGTGACTTAGATGAAGAATTCATGGGATACAAACACTGGTAGCCGCATTGCCAGTGTGCTGTGAGCAGACTACATGGGCAACAAGTGCTCATTTAAAGAAAATTCTAAATCTTCTGTCACACCAATTGTGCCCATTTCCAAGGTGGAAAACGTTGCTGACAGGGCTTCCTTTGCTGCTTCATTTAGCGCTTTACAACTATGACTGAAATGACTTGCTACCACTCAAACCGGCTCCCATTCCATACCATCTTTCATGGAGCGCTTACTGTCTTCTAGGCACTTAATATAAGCTTATTATAGTCAATGACAAGTGAGGAATAAATAATAATTAGAGGAGCCCAGGAAAAACTGTGATGTCTATTTTCAATATATTACTTTACAGTCTCTCTCGGATCAAGTCTGCTTTAGAAGAACTCAAACACTCACCCTGCCACACACACATTAAAATCCTTGGCAGTAGCAAAGACAATCTGACTTAAAATAAAGACAAAGAGAGGTAGTTTTCAGATATTTTTCTTCAGAAAAAGGATACTGTGTTTTTCAAAATTCCTGTGAGAATGGACACCATATTATCGATAGCCAAACAACCAAAATTCAGGAAATGTAATCAAAGCTGGTCAATTCAGTGAGAAAGTGAACTTAGTCAAAACAAATCTGTTGATCCTTGAAAAGAAAAAGCCAGTAAAAGACTATTGTTAACATTTTAACTATAATTACTCTAATAGGAGACATATTTTAACAAACAAGACAAAATCTTCCAGCAAGTTAGTGTAATTTTATCCAGGGTTATATACTGTTTTTGCTTGTTTCAGGTGATGGAGGAAAGTTATGATTCTACTATATGTTTTATATATCTGATTATGCAAAATCATAAAATAGAAAGGAATATGACACAGTAACAGAATTATAAATTTTGAGGAGAGTTAAATATTATCTGATTTATTTTCAAATTTTAATTTTGTTTTGCTTGGAAGGAGTGGGTCCGAATCCCTATCCACTCTATACTCCTGTGCCTACCATCCCACATCCTCACCGATGAGCAGCATGAAATGGAACTTCTACAACTCATTTGAGTACGAACTGAAGCCAACAAATTTCAATTTATAAGCAGAGAAGGGAAAAATCAGAGAATTATTGGAAGTTATAAAGAATTTAATATTCAAAGCGGCATCTTGTTTCTTCTCCACCATAAATCTTTCGTCCTGCTCTGTCTGTGACTGAGAAATATTTAATCTTGAGCATCCAATTTCCTTCGCTCATTCACTTGGTCATGCAAAAATGAATGGGCCTGATACTGCACCTCTTTACTGTCCTGGGAATTGTGCTAGTTCTGAAGTTGTAGAGTGACTAACACTGTGGTCCGATGGATCTAGCCTATTGTGGGAAGAGAAATAAGCGCTCACTTTAAAACATGCAGGAATTACAAAGAAGCTTGTCATTTTGCTTTGGCTTGAGGATCCAACCCAGAGAACTCAGGAGCCGTCTCTATGCTGACATTCACCTCTAAATTCAGGCCTTCAGAGCAGCTTTCTGCAGCGTGTGCCCTGACCACCTTTGAGGCCTCCTTGCTCCTCTGGGCCCGGTTCAATACACCATGATTTGGACACTTCTTGCAAGGAAGAGGAGACACCTAACCAAACCATACGATGTCCAATAATCAGTTTTACATCCAAGACCAAAGTTGTCAGGACAGTTGTTAATATTATTTCTTTAGGAGTAATTTTTTCTACACTAACGAGGGGGTGAATCCAGTGATATAATTAAGAAAACTGAGCCAAGGAAAAATGAAGGTTTGCTTGGAATAGTGTAATCTGGAGAATTGTATGAATTTTGATGTTGCTGGCCACAATGAAAGTGAAGAATATTAAATAACAGTTGGAGACATAACAAGAAAGGCTATTGAGCCAAGTTTCAATTGCAGAGGGCTGTGACGAGGGAAGGGGGAAGGAGGACTGTAACGCAGAATGATCGAGAATTGCTCTTCCTCTGCTCTTTCTTATCAGAGACACCACAGAGCTCCGAGTCTGGACATAATCGCTTCATCTTCATTCCAAAGACGAAGGTGCCCAAGCAGACTCAAGGCCAAGGGCTGAACCAGATATTCTCCGAAGTTCGGTTCAGCTCTCAAATCTACATTCAAATGCTGATAAAACATTAAAGGATGCAGGCAGCTGGTGTCCCAGGTCTATGACAAGGCCTGAACTCTCCGATGCTTCCTCCAAGCTTCCTCTAACTTGAACGACTCCCCGTATTCACTACCAGTCATGACGGATTGTATTACTTTTAGCCAAAGAGTCCAGTTTTGCTATTCCTAGTAGGACAATTACACACCTCCACTTTGTTGAACCCAGCAGTGGCCATGTGATTTACCTGAACTAACAAAATGCAGTCAAAATTAGCTGGTTCCCTCCTGGAAGTAATGATTCCTAAATAATAAATAACACAGGACTTACCTACAGGATAAGCAACTACTGATGCTTCCCTGGGGTCTGAGGGATTTCCCAGCATGTGGGACTCTCAGTGCTAAAACCCAGGTACTGCCAAAGAACTGATACATGTTGTCTACATTTGTGTCATTGATGAAATCTCCACAAGATACCAGAGTATAGTGCTGTTCCACAGCTGATCTCTATCTCCTGCACAATCTTCTTTTTATTTGCTTTCACACAAACTTACTATTGCTGTGTCCCAGTCCCTGCTATAAAAGTTTATGGGAAACCAAACCTGACAGGCTAATAACCGTCACTAAAATCTCCTTTCTTTGACAGCATTGCACTTTAACAGAAACCCTTGAGGCCCCATTTTAAAGTTTTATGTAGGTGAAAACATGGAGATGAGAGACTCCAGAAACTGTAAGAAGACACAGAACCGTGCTGAGCCTGAACCATGTACACTCATGCAATGCAGCAGGAACAGTTCTGGTTTGTGGGAAGTAAATCTAAGTTTCTACTTTACTACATAGTAGTTCTGTGACTTTAGGCAAGTCATTTAATCTTTTCGAGTTTGGGTCCTAGTGTTTTAGAAATAAAGCAAAGATAATATGAAAAGCATTTTGCAAACTCCAAAACTATAAAATAATAGTGTTAGGCACTGCTGTTATGGTGTGTATCTAGATGTCCCCCCCCAAAGCCTCATGTGGTCACAGGTGGGGTGTTTTCAGAGGTGGCTGAATCCAGAGATTGATCTCAAAGTTAAATGATGATATACACATTTACTTAGGTAGTTTTTAATTTCATAGTCATTTCTATATACACCAAATCAAACCATGTATAAGAAGGAAGAGTAGGTACAGTACTTAGCTCCAGTCCACAAATGTGGACATACTCTCAATTTACATGAGGAAAGGTGTTAGAGTTTGGATTTTAAGCATTTTCCAGAGGCTGATGTATTGAAAGCTTAGTCCTTAATCAGTGTGTTTACTGGGAGGTAAGGAAACTTCAGGAGTTGGTGTCCAGTGGGACGAAGGCCAGTCATTATGTGGACACCCTGGAAGGGACATTAGATTAGACCACAATGCCTCTCTCTCTCCCTTTCTTTCTCCCTCTCTCTCTGACCATCATGAAGTGTGCAACTCTGACCCACCTCTGTGATCCTCCTCTTTAGCTTCTGCGCCATTGTGTTCTGCTTCAGCACATGCTAAAAGTGATGAGGCCAAGTGATCATGGACTGAAGCCTCCGAAACTGTGAGACAGAATAAATTGTTCCTGTTTTTTAGATGATTTTCTATGGTAAATATAGTGTCACAGTGATAGAAAGCTGACTAAAACAGAGTGAGTACATCTTGATCCACCAAGCACAGGTTATAGTTATTGTGAAGCACATTTGCCAGTAGAGAGGGTGGGTATACGGTTGATAGGAAGAAGTTAAGGAAGTAGAAGAAAAAGTAACTTGTCATTATTTTTAATCTCTGAGCTAAGAGTGTGTAACTTTGTCTAGGTGGCAAAGAAGAAATATGCCAGAAATACTAACAGGGGCCTTATCACATATTAGGGAAGCTGCAAATCCCCAAGTCACTCCACGTTAAGGAGAAGTAGGGCCACTAAAAGGTCATTCAATTCACTGAACCCTTCACTCCTACACTTGCTTTGTCCCCTTACCATGTGTCCACGTGTGGCTTATATCATGATCATCTTTGCCATTTGCTTCAGGACAGGGACACTGGCAGAAGGCTGGAGAAGGGAAATGAGCTCACGGCATTCCCACTGACTACACTGTTGTCCCAAAAGCTTGCTGAGTGGCTGAGAGTATTTCTGGCTGGAAGTGAGAGCTGCTTTCTTTGTAGCTCTCTCCATGTGACCCAGGCCGGTTCCCCTTGCCCCTGGCTCATGGTGAGAACAGCACTGGGATGTGGCTTTCCGTGGATGCTACGCTATCAATGCATGATTTCCCGACACCTTGCTGAGCCCTCTTCAGATGACCCATTTTAAAACTGCTATTTGTTTCCCACCAGTAGTTCTTTCTTATATACTAAAGATCATCAAATTCATTTATGTATAATATCTTGTATTGATTATTGTTGCACTGAAAGAAGGAACCTTTCTTAACTCTGCCTTGTTTACTCACGATGAGCAAGAAATACATTAGACTTCCCAAACCAAGCCACTCTACAGAGCACGCTCCTGATCAGTTTCTTTAGGTGTTAGTTTAGTGATGGCTACCGTGAAGCTCAAACACAGAGTCTCCTTCCCTGTTCATTCTGTAAGATAAGTGAAGCTCAGCACCGGGTCAAGTCCAGAGGCTGTTTGAAAGGCCTGGCATCGCTCTCCAGGAGACTATTCCCAACTTCTGTGACCATAACACACGCAGCAGTCTGTGCCTTGCCAGTGTGTTTCCTGGCAGATACAGCACATGTCAATTCTTTGCTCATTCTGATTTGGGAATGCAAATGAATGCAACAAATGCTTATTGGGGCACAACTTTGTGTAAAAGCACTTTGTTAGCCACTGCAGCGAATACAGATCTAAGTCGCTGTTATCAGGAATGAAAAAATGGGAATTTAGAAAAAACAGTTTTTAAAACTGAAAAGTTAGCTGTCACATATCTATTATGTTCCAGAACTTTTCTAGACATTTATTCATTACTTCATCCCACTTGTATTTCAGAAAAATGCTGCAGGGAAGCTTATGTTTATCCTTATTTTTATGAATGAAAAACATGAAGACTCAGGGATGTTAAGTGTGTTACCCAGCTAATGAGCAGGACAGTCAGGGTTTGGAGACAGATGTGTCTGGTGCCATGAACCATGTTCATTGTGATAACCCTTGAAAACGGTACTAACTTTGTTCTGAACCCCAAACAGTCGAAGGAAATGATCTTCAAAACTATCACCTTCCCATCTAATCCTCATGCTTTGACCTTTTGAGCAGCAGCCAGAACACAGTTATTTTACGGTTTTCCTCTGTCCCAACAAAATTATACCATAAAATGTGTATCGACTCCGTGAAAGGAGTCAGACAGAAGAGACAGACAGGGAACAGGTATGCTCCTTTGTTTGAGTATGCCAGCAAGTTAGATGCTTTTACACTGGCTCTCAGAAATGTAAAGAGATGCAGACAAAATCAGTTTGTTGGAGTTGGGGATTTAGCTCAAGTGGTAGAGTGCTTGCCTAGCAAGCACGAGGCCCTGAGTTCAATCCCCAGGACCAAAATAAATCAGCATGTTTTCCTCCAATGAAAAAGCCTACACCCTCCCTGTTGATCAGGCTTCTTGGATGCAGAGTCAGCTGTAAAGGACACTCAGAACACTGAAGTATCATTAATGCAGTAGGAAATCTGGTGAATTAAGGGAAAGAGTGACTTCATCAGTTAGACAAAGAATCCTTTTCTAATGTATCTAATCATCTGCTTCATTAATCTTATTTCAAGTTGTTACAAAGAAATATTTCTTTTTTATTATCACACATTTCTACTGTGTCTTTTCTGTCTACATACAACATCAGAGTGCAGTTATGCCTCAGACATTTCCTGCTTAAGAAAAAGGAGTCATAAGTAGAAGAGCTAAATAATTGACACTGTGATAAAGCTGCTGTTGTCTCTCTCCCAGGACAAATCACTCTTCCTGCTACTCATTTTCTGCCATGGGAGTCTGGTTGTGTCTGCATCACAGTTCAGTGAATCAGTGATCTAAATTCTTTATAGAGGAAAAAAAATCTCAAAGGACCTTCTCTTGCTTCACTTTTTAAAACAGGAAACATATTGTGTTTTTTTGGCCTAAAGGACCAGGCTTTGGGAAGTGAATGAAGTTTCATCCCAAAGCTGAATATAGTTTCTTAAAAGAGCTCCACATGTTTAATGACTGCAACAGATGCTTTTCTACAGGCGATTATCCTTTTCCAAGGTGAAATTCGACTTGAATAGTTCGAGTGGGCGGTTGAGATGACCAAATATGCATTTGATTCAAGAACAGAAGATACATAAACCAGCGACTTCTGAATACTTCTGTTCCCATTCATTTCTTTAGGAGACAGAAGTTACCACAGCATTTTGTAGTATCAAAGACAGACAAACACAGAAGCTGTGCATACACTGTGTAAGAAACACAGCATCCAGTGACAAGGGCAGAGTTGGTGATTAGGGTTCACCATAATAGGCATTCTAGCCCCCTCCCCAAGTTCTGATGCTTTCTTCTGTGTGGTGTGGTGTGAAGTGGAAGGTGGATTCAGCATATAAGCTATTCACATGTGACTTTGGGTAAATCATTTTCCTGGATTTCAGGTTCTTCATTGATAAGCACCTGAAATGGGTGAGTTGAGATTAAATGATCCCCAAGCTTTTCTCATCTTTAATGTTTCATTCACTAATTAGTCAAAGATGTAATAGAATTCTTTGGCAAAGCCAAGTTTTCAGGGGAAGTTACTGAGTTGCTAAGGTAAAATCAGGCTTTCTTAGCATGGAATACGATTACTATGAATGTAGCAATATATGAAACACTGTTCTGTTCCTTGATCTCATAGCCTCCTCCATACATGACAAGGATAAAGCTCATGCTTATGGAAGATCCAAGATAGGGATGAGTACCCACGGTGAAATTTGGCCATTTTGTCTGAAACAAAGTAAAGTAGTCTGTTGTACTTGGGACTTAATGGTTTAATATACGAGTTCAGTTTACCAAAAGGCAGATAACATTGTTTGGAAGAGCCCATTACAGAGTCTTACGAGACTAAACGGTCTACAGTACTAACAGTGGCCTGGTAACATATATTCTAAGACTTTCATACCAAATTTGGTATGTGTCATCGTTTGACCACACAGGTAAGTCACAGTTTTGTGTTTCCCAATTGTTAGTCATTCATATTTCACCTGCAAGAGGTTTGGGAATTGTGCATTTTTATTGAAACATTTTCATTATTTGAAAGTCATGAATTTAAAGAAATTTTACCATCATAATAGTAAACTATAATTAAATTTATGTCAAATAATAAAAAAAAGAAATTGCTACTAAATTTGAAAATTAAAATTAAGTGAATTTTTTTTTTTAATTTATAAAATGAGGACTGAAAAACTTTTGCGGAATCTTTACAAGCTGCATAGGTTTTCATCATTATCCACCTGGGCGGCCTTCCCAAGACACACTCCGGCTGGTTCCATTTCAAGTACAGAGAACATCTTTCAGTTCTTCATTATCCTGGCTCTTTACCAACAACTTCAGAAACTGCTTTCTCTATGAAGAATGATCTTCAATATCTTCTTCCCACAGTTCTATTCAACCTTCAGATCTCAGACCTCAACTTGGAGTCACTTGTCCAGTGAAGAATTCCTGGTCTCTGTGATTAAGATAAACCATCCTATATCTCTCAAGTCACTGTCTGCCACTCCTTTGTATGCCATATACTGTAACAATTCTCTATTTATTTGACATTTCTTTGTCGAACGGGTGTCACTCCAACAGACTGAAAGTTCTATGAAGATATAGTTTTAATCACCCCAGAATCTATCTTGGTACTACATAAATAGCAGAAATTGGTGTTGTAATTAGAGTTCAAATAACATTAAGAAATGTACACAATAGAGAGCTTTGTATTTTTAAAGAAAAATAGACAGTTTTCCCTTACCGGATGTCATGGTTTGTGTCTAGATGTCCCCCCAAAGCCTCATGTGGTAAGAGATAGCTGGATCTAGAGTGTGTGATTACTAAATTGATCCATTGATCGGTTTGGCATTGTTGTGCTGGGATCAAGGATGTGAGACTGAGATTGGGGGTGGGAGTGTGGGTTGCCCTGGGGGCAGGTAGCCTAGATAAAGATACAGAAAGAAGCTTAACTAGCTGCTTGTTTGCATTGCTGATTTGCATACATTCATTGCATTTACTCACTTTACTTTGCGGCCGGTCGGCTGCCGGTCTGCACGCCACTGCCCCGCCGCCTTGGACCCAGCGGACTATAGACTGAAACCTCTGCAGACTGTGAGCTAATAAACCCTTCTTCCCCTAACTTTGGGTGTCGGGTATTCTGTCCCAACAACGAGAGAAAAGTAACTAAAACACCGGAAAGAAACTATTTCTTCAGGAAAAAGGGCACAAATGGAGTTGCTCAGTGGGCATTTGAGTTTCAGGGTGCTCCACATTCTTTAACCTCTACCAACTAACCATTACTTTTGTTGGGATCTCGTTCTTTCTCAACCTTTTCCAAGGTGAAATTGGATTTCAGATATAAATGCCCTCTTGTCTCTGAATTTAATGAAGATGATATGATGCTATTAAATAGATGTTCATTCGTAAACACCTCGAATAATTTTGTACTCCACCCATGATACCTACACCACACTTTGAGATACCTTTATGGTTGTATGAAGCTAACTTTCCCTAAGCCCAACTTACATCATATCATCTTTCTAAACACAGCTACTCAAGCAGAGTAATTCAAGCCCACACACTTTAAATCCTAACTAGGTTTTGGGGCCCCAACTCATCTTTCCTATCATCTTTCCCAAGACTTCACCATTTACTCTGTGTTCCTGACCAGCTGGCACAGTAAAGATTCCTTTGTGGACTTCATTTCTGGGCCACTTCCTCTATTGGGAAAGCCGCTGCTACCCTTACTTTCTAAGTACCTCTGAAAGCCCATCTCAAGTGTCTCTTTATTCAATCTTTCCCTAATTCTCTTAAATAGCTTTACTTTCTCTTCCCACCAAAATAGAAAGAATCAGAATTGTATCTAGTTTCCAATATAAAATATACCACTTCTTTCTTTGCATTGCAGCTTGTGCTTTATTCCCACATTGTAACTTCACCAATGAACAAATAGCTATTTCCTCCTGCGAAGCAGGGCTTTTGTTACTCATACAGTAGTTTCTCATAGTGCCTGGCATTGCATAGGCACACGATACAATACATACTGACTGCATAAATGAACCTAACATCTTCCGTTCTGAAGAAACACTTAAATTTTCTGGATCTGATTTAAAAATCTCATTCCACCCTCTGGGAGGGACAGTTTGGAATGGACCATCTTTTTCAGCTTTCTTTCACGTCATTTTTCCAGCGTTCTAAGTAGAGAGAAAGGCCTTCTTTCCTAGGAATGCCCACAGTCTGGCCCAGGCAACAGCGAACGCCAAGACACTGCTTGGGAGCAGGATCTAACTGTGAGGGCGCATTTGCCCTCAGGAAGGCAAGGCGACGGGGCGATGTCATGGAGCCTCATGGGTCAAGGACATCCATGGTCACTGAGGAGCCACAACTTGATCAAGCTTAGGGAAGATCCCCCAAAGTGAAGTGCCCGTGTCCTTAATAAGTTTTCCTTTACTAATGTACTCTGAAAAAATACTTTATAATAGTGATAGCAAAGTGTCCATGTATGCAGATCGCTGTGTTTGAATTCCACTCTGCCAAGGTGGCCATCTTTCCTGTACTTCTCACTTGCAAACCGCTGCAGACTTCTGCCAAGTGGATCGCTGTCTGGCACAGTACCAACCACACCGCTGCAGAAGCACCCGCAGTTGCTACTTCTCTATTTGCTTAATGATTTAGGTGCCATCTTTAGCTTCAAATTCAATGCCTTGCACAGTCTGGACTCAGCTGACCTTTCACTTTTTCACACTCAAGCTCAGAGGGGCAAACTGACAACTGCTTAGACTTAACTTTCAAATGTTACAAAAACATTTGATATAGTAATTTAAAAATTATGTGAATCGACAACATTTAAAACAAGAAGAGAGCATATGGTCAGCTATTCCTTTACTAGATATCTTCCCGGAAGAATTAAAATCATCATACCACAGTGATATACACACAACCACATTCATAGCAACACAGTTTGTAATAGCTAAGTTTTGGAAACAACATAAATGCCTAACAACTAATGAATGGCTGAAGAAGATGTGGTTTTTCTACACAATGGAGTACTACTCTGCCATAAAAAGGACAAACTAGAGACATTTGTAGGTAAATGGACGTACCTTTAGAACATACTCTTAAGTGAAATAAATCAGACACTCATGAGTACACATCGAATTGTTTCTCTGATATGAGAAACCAAGTGTAAATAAGGACAAAGAGGTGTACTGGATATTATATAAAAGGAAGATAATATTGAAAAGAGAGGAGAACTAGAAAGGGAGAAGGGGGAAAAGAAAGAAGGGAAAAAGGAAAGAAAGGGGAAAGGGAAAAATAGAAAAGTATAAATAAACCTGCTGTAAATAGGGAAGGGGGAAACAAAAGGGAGGGGTGGGGAAAAGGGGAGAAACCAAGGTACATCATGTGCAAGTACAAAATAACCATGATGAATGTGATCACTATGTATACAATGAACCAATACATTCTCTTGGTTTTAAAAAAAGAAAAAAGAAGAAGAAAAAGAGAGAGAGAGAGCATATGGGAATCTGGATTTTTGTCCTTTTTATTTTATTGTATATAATTCATGGAAATTGTATTTATTATGTATAGTATGTGATTTTGAAATATGTGTGTGTTGTAAAATAGTTAACTCAAGCCAATTGGCATATACGTTACTTTTCCTACTTGATTTTTGGTGAAGAAAATACTGAAAATCTACTATTTTAGTAATCTTCAAGAATAAAAAGCACTGCTACTAACTACAGTCGCTGTGTTGGATCTGTTGAACTAATCCTTCCTGTCTAACTGAAATCTCTACCCTTCCATGCACCCCACCCCCATTTTCAACTCCTAGTACCACCATTCCACTCTCTACTGCTCCAAGTTCAGCTTATTCTTATTTCACATACAAGTGAGGTCATAGACTATTTGCATTTGTGACTTGTTTATTTCACTTAATATATGGCCCTATAGGTCTATCCATGTCTCATAAATTACATAGGTTTTCCTTCATTTTTAAGGCCCAATGGTACTCCATTGTGTGTGTGTGTGTGTGTGTGTGTGTGTGAATGGCATTGGATTTCTTTATCTGATTATCCATTATGGTCACTTCGTTTGATGTCATACGTCTTGGCTATTGTAAATAATGCTGCACTGAACATGGAAGTGCATGTGTCTCTTCAACATACTGATTTCATATTCTTTGGGAAAGGATTGTTTATATGGATCACAGTGATTTGTGTTTTAGTTCTCCTCAGCGTCCTTAATGAATACTGTTGCTACCCACATGACCGTATTTCCCCTTCTTCCTCTCACTCCAAACCACTGTGGGCTCCTGCCAAGTTGCTCTTTCTCCAGCACAACACCCTCCACACCACTGCAGAACAGTGCAACTGCTGGACCATATAGTACTTCTGTCTTTAACTTTTTGAAGAACCTCCATACTGTTTCCATAACGTCCGCACGCTCAGCTACCATTCTCCCCACATCATCTGCAACAATTACCTTTCATCTTTTGGATAATACCTATTCCGAAGCTGTAAATTGGTATCTTGTTTGGGTTTTAACTTGCATTTCTCTGATGATAGTAACGTTGAACACTTTCGTATATCTGTTGGTCATTGGTATGTCTTCTTTTTGTGTGGAGAAACATTTATTCAGATCTTTTGCCTCTGTTTTTCAGATGCAAGCTTTCCAAATACGTTCTTTTTAAAGATTAATAATCTCCGACAACCCTAAATCTCCATTCTTGCGCATATCAGCAAATATTTTAGTATCAAATCTAACTGGGTTCAATTCCCCACTCTGCCACTTACTAGACTGTAGTTTCAAGTAAGCTCTTCAACATGTGAAACTATCAGTTCCTTTGTGTACCATGTGAAGCAAAGGCTCTTATAAAACTCATTGGGTTTTGTTAACATTTGAGGACACGGTACATAAAGAGCCCTTAGTACAACTCTTGGTATTTAATAAATGCTATCTAAGTGTTAACCATTTTTATTTTTACTATTAATGTGACAGCATCCTTAGCATTTATTTTCATTGTATGTTTTTTAAGGCGAAGTAATTTCACAGCTGAATAATCAAAGGACAACGACCCACTCTTATTTGCAGCCTATGAAACAAGCAGCAACGAAAACCTTATTTCATCTCTTTTACTAGATGGTAAAACATTAATATCCGACATTTACATAGCACCTGCAGAAAGTAAAACAGCTGGGGTTGGTGTTTAATAAAAAAGCCCTCAAAGGGCTCTGCCTTCAGAACAGACCTCATTAAAATCAAAGCAGCATGATGTTACCACCCTCCCAGAAGGAGGCGGAATTTCACATTTTAACTGAGAAACTGACCGTGATAAAGCACAAGAAATTATCTAAATCTTGCATAAACTTCTGTTACTTTATTACTCCTTCTTAGCATACCACATGTCAGTTGGATCAAATTCCCTCAAGGAAGATATCAGGAATAGAAATCAAATGATCAGAAACATAAAAGAGGCCAAAGAGCCCATTGTAGGGGAACAAAATTAATAAGGAGGCCACCTGCTGTTTGGAAAACTGATTGAAGAAGAAGAAGGAAGAAAAGAACGAGGAGAAGCACTTACCACAGGCTCTGTGCTTAGCACGCAAACTTACACAATCCCAACAACCCTAAATAGTCATGAGTACTCACTGCGATTGGGAGACACAGAAGCCGAAGGCTGGAAAGACCAGATACAAGGCTCCGGGTTAGCCAGTGGGTGTCGTCGTCAGGCTTCCAATGCAATCTTCTTTGCTCCTCAAGCTCTGATCCTGCTTGCTATGTTCGAATAGTGAAGGAGCTCTGCAGAAGCTGAGGAACTGAGAGATTGTTTGACTTGGCCAGACTGACATAGCTAGTGAAAGGTGGGTCTGGGATTCAAACCTGAGTTTTCATCTTAAACAATGTATGGACAGTGGTGCAGCCCTCTCTACACCTCCCTTGGTTGGGAAGCCAACATATTGATGAAGTAGTAGCTCAGAAAAGAGCAGCTTTAAAGTTTCCCGCAATGCAAATGAAGGCATGAGATCCAGTGGGTGATAACAGCTAGCCAATAGCATAAGGTGGAGAATCTGGGTGAACATGGGCCAGAAAAACAACTGTTTTTCCACAAATATTCTATGGGAGTTAGTAAATTATGCAATCTGTAGGAGTAAACCAAGAAGCAATCTATGCCAAGGTTACAGAACAAAAGTTAGTCTCATACTTCTCCAACCTCGATCAGAACACCCCAGACCTTCTCTAGCTGCGCAGCGTGCATAGCAGGGCTTTCTGCCTGGGGATGCCATCTCTGTGCCTCCCAGCACAGAGATGAATGGATCAGTCATGTGGGAAACAAAACCACACTAGAAAAAACTCTGGAAATGTTGAGGTACCTGTCAACTTCGGCTTTATCCTTTGTCAATGTCTCATTCAACTAACTTCTTTCAATTCTTTTTATTTACTTCAGCCTTTTCCCCATTCTTACCCTACTTATAAAGATAGCATCCTAAATTCCACCCATTGGTTCAGGAGTTCTGCAATTCAAGTTTGCAATATGTTGCAAAAGTACAATTTTTTTTTAATCTTACTAGAAATACTGTCTCATGATTTATGCATACATGTAAATGTATAGCTATAAAGTCACCCTCATAATAGTGCCTTCTCCATTTCACTGGCTGTGGAAGTTTTAAAGCACATCCACACAAATTTTGCACTCTTCCCATTGAGAAGTGCAGTCCATGTTCCCTCTCTTCACAGTCAGAGTGGGTTTCGGATGCACCAACCAAGGGAATATGGCAGGGACTCCAAGGCTGAAGCCAGAAGGTATACATAACACATCATTTTTTTTTTTTTTTCTTTTTGTGCTGGGGATCAAACTCAGGGCCTTGTGCTTGCAAGGCAAGCACTCTAATCACTGAGCTAAATCCCCAACCCCCATAACACATCTTAATTCCTTTCTTTCATTCCCTTCCCCTCATGTCTTTCTTGATTGGAGAGATTTTTTTGTAACAGTTGGTCATCAGAACACCCGTTGTTATAATAAAGACTGGGAAAATGATAGAATAGTAATTACTATTAATATGGAAATTGTGCACAGGAATCATTTCACCCAAAGATGTCATCTTCAACTGTGTCTCAACAGAGGAAAGACTGAGAACTCCTGCTATTGATTGTTCGAGCCTTCTCTGAGGAAAAATCCTAATTTCCCTACCTCTGCAAATGCACCACTTAAAATCATCTCAACTAATCATGGGTAAGATGTTCAGTATCAAGTTGCAGAAACCCAGTTAAAACAACTCAGAATTTAACAAGAACTTTGACTAGTGCTGTGTTTAGAACTAAAATTTCCCCCCAAACTCTCGTGTGTTCAGAGGTGAAGCTTTTGGAAGCTGACTGGGTCATGGGGGTATTATGCTTATCACTGGATTTCATCCATTGATGAGTTCACAGCTGAATGTGCTGGTAGAAGTTGGGGACAGGTTGGAGGAGGTTGGTCACTGGGAGTATGACCAAGAAGGATGTATCCTTTCCCTGGCTCCTCCCTTCTGTTGAGCCGCTTTCTTCGGCATGGCCCCTCTGCCATGATGTTTCTGACTTGGAGCCAGCTAACTGTGGACCAAACCCTTCAAAACATGAGCCACGTTCCTTTAAGCTCTATATGTGAGGTATTTGGTCCTGGCCACTGTAGGACCGACTAATACAACTCATACGGCTGAAGAATCACAGAGTAGCACAGAGGATCAAAGAACTGCACTGAATCAGGTATACTTTCTGGATACTCATTTGGCAGAACCGTCTTACTACTGGTCCATCATGTTTGATCTCTGATTGGGTCTACTTGGCTTTTTTCACACATCACTGGAAATGGTAACCAGCACCCAATCTCAGAGCTGGCAGTACAGCAGTATCGGCGGAAAAAAACTTTTTTTCAGAGACTTCTGAGTTGAGTTGCTTGAGTTACATGTGTGCTGGGGTTATTGTGTGCAACGAGGGATTGAGCCTGGAGGACATGATATCATTTTCCTGTGGCCTAAAAGAGCCCATCCATTGCTCCCCATGGCCACCTGCAGCATTGGAGAGGCTTCTACAGCAAGAGAGGGCTTTGGTTAGAGGAAGGAAATGTGATGTGACAGCGAGACAGAAGCCCGACTACAGCCACAATCTGCTTTGCTTGTTCTTGAGTAAACAGAGACTCAGTATGTAATATTTGGTTCAGAGAGTATATAGTGTTAGGCTTCCACAGAATGCAAAATTCTGGAGAACTGTGCCGCACTTTCCTCACATATGCCTTAAACTCTGGTACTGTATTGAAGCGATTTAAAAGTAAGATTGGAAGTAATTGCAGAAAAAATATATTTATGAAAACTGCTTCTTTTTATTCTTTCTTTTAAAATGAAGTTGAATAGATTATTAGGCAATTTTACTAAAGCAAAGCAAAACACTCTAAGTACAATCAGCAAGCATAGTATCATTTCCCGCTGTAGGGACAAGGGTCCTGATAGGTAGGGAAAAGATAGGGTAAAGGCCTCCTCAGACATTAAACATAAAAGCAGCTACATTCCAACAGTTAAGGAGATAAAGGCAAAGAGACTAATTCCAGGAAGGCCCCATACAGAAAACAGACTCCCTTTTGACTCTTACATCTGCATGAACTAGCCCTAAGGCAAAAGACAAAGGTCACAGAGCTGAGGGAAATCGAGGCAGAAGTGATAGAAAAGCCCAAGAGCCAATCAGATTCCCAGGGCTGACCCAAGGGAAAAACCCCAACAGAAAGGGGCTAGAAGGAAGGCCCCATGAGTATTTCACTTTTGAATGCTCCTTACTCGTGGAGTAGCTATTGATCATCTTTCCCCCCTTTTTCACCACTTTTAAATAAATTGTCCTCTAAATAAATTGTCTTCTCTTAATTTTAAACTTGGTTTCTTTAATTCTTTACTGTAGCTGGGTTTACGATCACTAGGAAATATATTTTCTAGCAGGACAGCAGGTCACAGTCTACCTCCGGACGTAAAACCGCTTTCCTCAAAATAAGATCTGGCCAGAAAATAAGCAATCTTGAAAACTAGAGATCAAAAATGGCAGCCTCAATCAGCCTAGGTGTTTCATCTCTTCGAGTCAGTTTCATCCTTCTGTAAGAGAATTATGATAGCAACATGACACGTTTGAGTAAATAATTACATCAATTAGATCAACTTGATTGATTGATTATGTCAAAATTTTGCTAAGAGTTGGCCAGAAGAAGCAGAAACATTTTAGAAACTACATTTTCTCAGAGCTGCTCATGGACCAAAGAGAGCTTACAACTTGCTTTTGCAAATAAATTGTTGGTGAATTTACCACCTCATATATTTCCATATTGCCCAGTAAAGCTTTGTGCCTACAAGGACAGAGTTGAGTATCTGGATGCAAATTACATGAGCTGGAAAGCTCGAAATATTCACCATCTGGCCTCTTTACAGAAGAGGCACAATCCTCGCTTTAACTCTTTCAGAGAGGGAATTCACCTGAATTCTGTAGCATTCCTTCTTTTAAAGTTAGAACAGTATTTTGATGACTTTTCTCTTCAATATCAACTCTTCACATAGAAGTTCAGGGGACCGCAAAATTCCCCTTGGATTGCTGCTTCACCAAGGGCCGGGCAGCTGTCTGTCATCCTGTGGTCTCTGTCCACCCAGCACTCTGCATGCAGACTAGAGGGCACTCACAATCTCACTGTGTGCACTTACACAGCCAGAAACTCTTCATCTTTTTTCCTTCACATTTTATTCTAGAGTGAGTGGATGCATATATAAGTGTGGGCTGAAGGGTTCCTTCCTTGTTTCATTTCTTCCTGCATCCTTCTCATTTTCCTGCTTTCATGATTCCCACCCCTCCTTATTAAAAAACAAAAACAAAAACAAAACAAAACAAAACAAAAAACCTCTCTGCATTTATCAGGCTATTTCTGTACTAAACATTATTTTGATATAGGGGAAAAAATATAACTCCTAACCTGCTAGATGTCAGTTACGCTGAGTTCGTGTTCCCCGAAGTCGAAGAATGAACTCCAAGTAACAAAGGAGGTTAAGAGTAGGAATTTTATTGGGAGAGAGAAAGAGAGCTCCTGAGAGACAGGAGGGGACCCGAGTGGGTTGCCAATGAGCCCACCCTTCAGGGGAAGTTTTATAGAGCAAAATTGTGAGGCGGGTACAATGTGTGTCAAAATGATGATTAACCAATAATAGTACAGGTGTAGTCGTTTAGGTAATAGTGGTCCAATGGGGAAGAAAGTCACATAGTAAATCATCAAGGAGAGAACAAGGACATTCCAGGGTGGGTTGGATCTGGAGATCTTGGTCGCCCACCTGGGTGACCTAGACTTTAACAGATGTGATCTTCAGTTCATTGTTTATCCCTCAACCAGGGGTGTGGCTCTGGTCTTTCCATCCTTATCTTGAGACCTGACCTTCAATGGATGCCCCTCCAGCCATAGTTGTCCTGTGTATTGACTCCATTGACGGCCCAGCACTGTCTGACTGCCTGTAATATTTCTACCTTACTTCGCTGCCTATAATAATTTGGTCAGGGATTTAAAACAGCCCCTAAATTTACATCACTCTCAGTTCCAGAAGGGCAAAATACAAATAACGATAATCAGAGAATTGAGTAATATATCCTTGTCTTAGTTACTTTTCTCTTTGCCGAGACAAAATACCTGACAGCCAAAGTGGAAGGGGGGAAGGTTTAGTTAGCTCACAGTCTGGAGAGGTTTCAGTCCACAGTCGGCTGGCTCCAAGGCAGGGTGGCAGGGCAGACAGACAGAAGGCAGCAAGGCAGGCAAGAGGTAGACAAGCCTCTTTCTGTCCCTTATATCTTATTCAGGCTGCTAGGGTTAGAGGGGTACCAAACCAATCAGTGAATTGGTTTAATAATCACAGGCTCTTAATCCCAGCATCACACACTCTAGATTCAGCCACCTCTGAAAAAGCACCATTTTTGACCACGTGAAACTTTGGGGGGACATTTAAGCACAAACCACAGCAATGCTGAAATAAGACAGGAGTATGATTCTGTGAGAGAACAAAAAGCAAGACAACATGGAAAGTTAGTGACACAAAAGTAGACAAATCATGAAAAGTTAGCCAGAGTAGCATCAGCCGAGAAAGGAAGAAGCTAGGGCCACGTAGGCAGAATGTGCAGCGTATGTCCAGCCAACCACAGAGAGGCACCACAGTGTCACCCCAACACCTAAGGCAGAAGAGCAAGGCTGAGGTACAAGGTGTGTGACAGAGCGGTGACAGGTGAAGAGAAGGATGTAGTAAAGTTTCGACATGGAACAGATCTATGCAACACACCAATGTTGGGATCCACATTCTGTATCATGATAAAACTTTTTTTAACCAAGAACGTGTATTGGTACATTGTATACATAATGCTCATACTCAACATGGTTATTTTGTACCTGTACGTGATGTATCTTGGTTTTCTCCCCTCTTCCTCACCCCTCCCCTCCATTCCCCCATCTTTCCCTATTTACAGCAGGTTTATTTACATTTTTTCATTGTTTCCCTTTCTCTTTTCTTTTCATTTTTCCTTCCTTCTCTTCCCCCTTCTCCCTATCTAGTTCTCCTCTCTTTTGCATACTATCTTTTTTTATATATATAATATCTATTATTCCTCTTTGTCCTTATTTACACTTATGGTTTCTGGTATCAGAGAAATAATTCAATGTGTACTGATAAGTGTCTGATTTATTTCACTTAAGAGTATGTTCTCAAGGTGCATCCATTTACCTACAAATGTCTCTAGTTTATTCTTTTTTATGGCAAATTAGTACTCCATTGTGTAGAAAAACCTCATCTTCTTTAGCCATTCATTAATTTTTGGGCATGTAGGTTGTTTCCAAGTCTTAGCTAATACAAATTGTGTTGCTATGAACACTGTTGCACATATATCCCTGTGGTTATGATGATTTTAATTCTTCTGGGAAGATACCAAGCAGAGGAATAGCTGGGTCAAGTGGAACCTTTAGTTGTAATTTTCTGAGGAATCTCCAAGCTGATTTCCACAGTGATTGGAGCAGTCTACATTCCCACCAACAGTGGTGGAGGATTCCTTTTTCCCCACAGCCTGGCCAGCATTTGATATTGGTTGATTCCTTGATAATAGCTGTTCTTTCTGGAGTGAAATGGAATCCTAGTGTTGTTTTGATTTGCATCTCTCAAATGACCAAAGATGCCAAACACTTTTTCATATATTTATTTGCTTTTTTTATTTGCTCATCTGAGAAATGTTTATTCATTTCAGATGCCCACTTTTGGATTGGGTCTTTAAATTTGGTTTTTTTTTTTTTTTTTTTTTTTTTTTTTTTTTTTTTTTTTTTTTTTTTTTTTTTTTTTTTTTTTTTTTTTTTTTTTTTTTTTTTTTTTTTTTTTTTTTTTTTTTTTTTTTTTTTTTTTTTTTTTTTTTTTTTTTTGAGCTCTTTATATATTCTAGATGTTAGACCTTTGTCTGAGGAACAACTGCCAAAACTTTTTTCCCAGCCTGTGGGTTTTTGTCTTTCTTTATTGGTGATTTCTTTTGCTGTGCAAAAGCTTTTTAATAGGAAGTGGTCCCAAGCACTGACTGTTTCTATTGTTTCCCTTGCAGTCTGAGTTCTGGTCATAATTTTTTTTCCTATCCCTATGTCTTTGAGAATTCTTCCTATTCTATTCTCCAGTAGATTTAGTGTTTCTGTTTTAATGTTTAGACTTTTGAGCCACTTTGATTTTAGTTTAGTACATGGTGAGAGACATGTATCTAGCTTTAGTTTTTCGCATGTGGCAAGCCAGCTTTTCCAGCACCTTTCATTGAAGAGGCTAGCTTTCTTCCAGTGAAGGTGTTTGCCCCCTTCATCAAAGATGAGCCATTTGAATGTGTTTGGAGTTGCTTCTGCATCTTGTAGCCGTTCCATTGGTCCTCGGGTATGTTTTTGTGCCAGCACCATGCTGTTTTTAATCACAGTAGCTTTATAGTAGAATTCCAAATCAGGGACTGTGATGCCCCTGCCCTATTCCTCTTGCCCAGAATTGTTTTTGCTATTCTTGGTCTCTTCTGGTTCCAGATGAATTTCATGATTGTTTTTTCTAATTCTGTGAAGTATGCTATTGGTATTTTGACTGGAATGGCATTAAATCTGTATAGTAATTTAGGAAGTATCACTATTTTCACTAGGTTGCTTCTTCCTAACCAGGAACACAGGGTAGCTTTCCATTGTCCAATATGCCTTTCAATTTCCTTTTTTAAAGTACTGTAGATTTCAATGAAAAGAACTTTTACTTGTTTTGTTAGATACATTTCTAAGTATTTCAATTTTTTTTATGTGATTGTGAAAGGTATATCTTCTGTTATTTCTTTCTCAGTGAGTTTATTATTGGTATATAGGAATGCTGTTGACTTTTGGGTGTTGATTTTGCATCCAGCTCTGCAACTGAATTTCATTATTTAATCTAGAAGTTTTTTGGTGGAATTCTTGGGGTCTTCTATGTAGAGTATTGTCATCTGCAAATAATGATAGTTTAACTTCTTCCTTTCCTACCTTTATTCCTTTTATTTCTTCCTCTTGCCTAATTGCTCTGGCTAATGTTTCTAGTATTACACTGAATAATAGTGGTAACAGTGGACAACCTTCTCTTGTTCCAGATTTTAGTGTGAAAGCTTCCAGTTTCTAAAGATTTAGTGTGATGCTGGCCATTGGTTTGTCATAGATGGCTTTTATCAGATTGAGATATATTCCTAATTTCTGTAGAGTTTTTATCATGAATGGGTGTTGGATTTTGTCAGATGCTTTTTGTGCATCTATTGAGATGATAATGTGATTTTTGTCTTTGAGTCTGTTGATATGGTATATTACATGTATTGATTTGGATATGTTGAACCATCCTTCCATCCCTGGGATGAATCTTACTTGGTCATAGTATATAATCTTCTTGATAATTAGTTGCATTCTGTTTGCCAGTATCTTATTGAGAATTTTTTGCATCTATGTTCATTAGGGAAATTGGCCTGTAGTTCTCCTTTTTGGTTGGATCCTTTTCTGCTTTTACTACCAGGATAATGCTTGTTTCCAGGAATGATTTTGGAAGTACTGCTCCCTTTTCAATTTCATTAAAGAATTTGAGGAGTAGTGTATTAGATCATCTCTGAATTTCTTCTACAATTTAGCTGTGAAACTTTCAGGACCTGGGCTTTTCTTTGTTGCTAGGTTTTTTTTATTACCTCTTCAATTTCAATGGCTGATATTGGGTTATTTAGAATATTTATCTCTTCTTGATTCAGTTTTTATAGTTCATATGTTTCTAAGAATCTGTCCATTTCTTCAGTGTTTGTCATCTTGTTTAGTATAGGTTCTTGAAGTAGGTGCTGATGATCCTTTGGATTTCTGTAGGGTCATTTGTGACTTCTCCTCTTTCTTTTTTTTTTTTTTTTTTTTTTTTTTTTTTTTTTTTTTTTTTTTTTTTTTTTTTTTTTTTTTTTTTTTTTTTTTTTTTTTTTTTTTTTTTTTTTTTTTTTTTTATAAGATTGCCTTAGAGTTTGTCTATTTACTTAGACTTTCAAAGAACCAACTCTTTGATTCACTGACTCTTTCTACTGTTTTCTTAGTCTCAATTGCATTAATTTCAGCTCTAATCTTAATAATTTCCTCTCTCATACAAGCTTTGTGTTTGATTTGTTCTTCTCTTTCTAGATGTCTGAGGTTCAACATTAAGTTATTTGAGATTGTTTTGTCTTCCTGATGTGAGAGTTCAATGCAATGAATTTCCCTCATAGCACTGCTTTCATTGTATCTCATAGGTTCCAGTATGTTGTATTGACATTATCATTTAACTGTACAAATTGCTTAATTTCTTCTTTAATTACTTTTGTGACCTAGCTGTTGTTCAAACGGATGTTATTTAGTTTCCATGTGTTTATGTAGTGCTTTTGGTTTCCTTTACCATTGAATTCCACTTTTATTGCACTATGGTCCAATAGTATGCATGGGATAATTTCAGTTCTCTTACATTTACTTAAACGTGCTTTATGAGCTACTATGTGGTCCATTTTGGAGAATGTCCCATGTGAAGCTGAGAATGTGTATTCTCCTATTGTGGGGTGGAACACTGTGTAGACATCTGCTAAGTTCATTTGTCCACAGATTTGATTCAGTTCTGATATTTCTTTGTTAATTTTTTGTCTAGTAGATCTATTTGTGACAGTGGGGCATTGAAGTCACTCATTATAATTGTGTCAGTGTTTATTTGATCTTTCATGTTCCTTAATTTTTTTTAATGTAGCTAGGTGCACCAGATATTTGGTGCATAAATATTAATGATTGTTATTTCTTCCTCTTGGAGTTTTCCCTTAAGAAGTATGTAATGTCCTTCTTTGTCCCTCTTGATCAGTCTTGGCTTGAGTTTCACTTTGTCTGAGATTAGGACAGCTTCCCCTGCTTTTTTCAGGGTTCTTGTTTCATGAAATATTGTTTTCCCTCCTTTGATTTTCAGTCTATGAATTTCCTTTTGAGTTAAATATGTCTCTTGTATGCAACATATTGATGGATCTTGTTTCTTGATCCATTCTGCTAGTCTGTTTCTTTTCATTGGTGAGTTGAGGCCATTTACATTGATGGTTACGGCTCTTATGTATTGACTTATCTTTGTCATAGATTTTTTTCTGTTGCCAGTTCTGCATTTCTCCCCAGTTTAACTGCTTTCTGTTGCCTGGTGGATTCTTTTTATTAGTGTCCTTGTAATTATAGTTTCCTTTTTCCCTTTCTAGGATATCCGTCAAAATGTTTTGTAGAGGTGGTTTGGAGGTCATAAATTTCTTCAGTTTTTCTTTGTCATGGAAATATCTTATTTCACTGTTGAATTTGAAAGATAGGTACGGAATTCTGGGTTGGAGGTTGTTTTCTTTTAAGGCTTGAAATATTTTGCTCCAGGCTCACCTTGATTTAAGGGTTTGTGTTGAGAAGTAAGCTGTGATTCTGATGGGTTTACCTTTATATGTGATTTGTTTTATTTCTCTAACAATTTTCCATATTCTGTTCTTTTGTTGAATTTCTAGAATGTCGATTATTCTATGTCTTGGTGTAGATTTATTTTGGTCATGGTAATTGGGGTTGTATATGCCTCACTTATCTGTGTATCAAGTTCTCTTCTTATGCTTGGGAAGTTTTCTGTCATTACTTCTGTAAATAATCTGTCTCCTGCTTTTTCATTTACTCCAGTCAATCTTACTTTGTTCTTCTTTCCATCATCTTGCAGTTTTTGTATTGATTTTTCATGGTCTGTAGCTATTTTTAAGAAGTTTTCTTTTTCATGATCATGGACTGCAGTCCTGTCTTCTAGGTCTCAGATTCTGTCTTCGCTTTCATTCCGTCTACTGCGTATAATTTCAATAGAGTATTTGATTTCTTGGATGTCTGGATCTGTTTCATGGCTTCCATTTCTTTCCTGAGTTGAGTGGTCAAGTTTTCCATTATTATTATTATTATTTTTAATCTGTGTCTACGCTAAATTCACTAAGCAGGTGTGTCATTATGATTGTCATCTATTTCTTAACTTGGCTAATTATTTCTTATCTGATGTTCTCTATAGCCTCATCCATCTGTTTTGTAATTTCTATTGCTATCATTTTGAAAGTTTCATTGGCTGTTCTCTGATTTCCTCTATTTCATTGTCCTCTGGATTTGTTCTGGGTGAGCTGGGGGGGGTCTGAGGTTGTATTTTACTTCTGTGTCTCATCATTTTCTTCGTGCCTATATGTATTTCCCACCCCCCTCTTAGTTTCAGTTACTTGAAAGTTACTCAAAGATAAATATTAGTACTTTCCAAGGAGAAGTCTGTTCCTTCAATGTCTTCTACTATATGTGGTTCTTGGCTTTTGTGTCCATCTCAAGGCCCTTGACTATGTTAATGATTTTTACCCCAGATAATTACAGTATTGTCATATGAGAAAGTACAACTGGTTATAACCTGTATAACACCCTTGATACACTAGTACATTAGCAGTAGAAATCCATTAATTACATTCATGAAATTGACCAACTGTGGTATCTATTAACTTTGTACTTTTAACCATAGGAGCAAGGTCAACACAATTATAAAGCAGAATCCAATATAAAACAGGAATTTGTACGTAGTACTTTTCCTGTTAGTAAAGTGGTTTTCACCCTGTGTGTAGGGGGGATTAGGTCAATGAAGAGAGTTCTAGTAGATGCAAGGCTTAAAGATAAAAGGATGTTACTTATACTTTGGGAAACTTCGGTAGATAGTATAGGAAGACTGAAGGGTGGGAGTACTGGGTCAAACCATATAGAATCTAGACAACATTCACTCATATGAAAAATGAAGGAGAGAAAATGAAAAGAGAAAAGACAAATCAGAGCACTTGGTTGAGGAAGGCGAGGGAGAGAAAAGGAAGTAGAGAGAAGGTGAGATATGAGCAAGGCAGGAGTCAATAAAAGTAAAAACCTAAACAACAGCAACAATAATTAATTGGTAGAAAAGAGAACATGTCAGACAAGTAACAGAATGAATCAGAAAGAAAAAAAGAAAAGGAGAAACAAAACAAAAATATAAACATAAATATATACATTGTTATATATATACATGTACATATACATATAGTGGGATTTCCTTGATGTCTACTATTCTGTGGTGGTGCCCAGGCCAAAATCTGATTCTGTGCTTGTTAGCTCTGCTGAGTCTGCAGTGGTTAGTGCTGGATACTGTGCCCTCCTGGCCCCCAGGTGTGGAGTCTGGGGCAGAGTTTTCAACCTGCAGCTCTCTGGGACATCCTTCATGCCCACCCATGTCTCCTTACCTTTATGTCTCTAAAACTTTCCTCAGTGGTGTGGGTATTTTTGGCTCTACTAGGTAGTGATGGCTTGAACCAGAAAAGAAATATAAAAAAAAGAGAGTGAGAGAGTGGTAACAGTGGCTCGTGTCCCAGATCTTTCCTACATTACTTGAGTTTCATAATGCCAGTGCTTGGGCAGAGCCAGCACAGATCAGTGGCCCAGGAGCTCCCAGACCAGCTGACTCCAGCCTCAGGGTCCGTCCCATGATAAATCTTTGATGGGAGCTTGATGTGATCAGATTTTCACTTATCTTACTTTTTTTTTTAACTCAAAATGGACCATGCTTATAGCAACAAAAAGATCTTAACATCCAAAGAAATATAAATCCTGCAAAGTGAGCTCTCATATCACTTTGGAGTGAAACTAGAAACTGACAATAAAAGCATACCTAGACTACACTACTGTAGCTGATTTACTTGATATTAACAGGGTCACATACTTGTTGAGAGCCAACACTCAGTGCACTTTCGTGACCCTAACAATGCTAGAGTACCCCACATTCCCAGAGAACTTCTGTGCTGGGCCGACAACAGTGCATCCTCTTCTCACAAAGCGATCAAGACAGTCAGATTTTAGGGCTGTGGCAAAGAATCAGATTTTCATTTTTGAAAAAATTATTTCTGGGTCAGTGAAGAGAATAGATTAGAACAGATGACTGTGGAAAAAGAAGGAAAGGATGTTAGAGATTATCACAGTTTTCCAGGGAAGATCCACACACATTTGGGTTAAGATTGCGATAAGGAAGTAGAGAAGGGAGAGCAGATATGAGACATTAGAGAAATGAACTTGAATAGTGCATATTGGTGCATGTGAATGGAAAACAATAAAAAATCTAGGATTATTTTTAGATCCTAGAAATAATTATTTATAAATAATAATTATTGTTAATTGGTTTTGCCTTTTTCGGGGCTCAGTTATACATGCTCAGGAATGGAATTGAGTCTTGAGCCATGTGGAAACAGAAAATGCTCTAACATTTCCTCGCCTGTGTGTGATTGTGATGCCTGAACTTCTTTCATCCTGGAGTTTTATTCCTTTATTTTTTTTAATTTTATTTTTATGGTACATTTTAGATATTCATAATGATAACATTCATCATAGGGAATTTGTACCTTTACATGATTTATCTTGCTTCTTTTTTTGCCCCATTTTCCCCCAACCCTCCTCCTCTCCTTATTGACAAAATCTTTGTTTCCATTTTTTTCCTGCTATTCTCTTTTTCTTGTCCCTTCACTCCCCCTTGTTCCCCTTCCTATTTGAAGAATTTCTTCCCTTTTCCAATACAATACATTTTAGTCCTTTTTATCCCTTTATTTAAAAGATATGTTGTCTCACAGGAATTCTAAGTTGCCATGTACATTATTCCAGGCAGGAACAATACAGTAAACCTATTATTCTTAATTTTTTTTTTCCCCAGGGATTGAACTCAGGGCCATGCACTTGCTAGGCAAGCACTCTAACCACTGAGTTAATCCCCAGCTATTCTTAATTTTTTTTAGAAAAGTGCTTCTAAGAAAAAGAAAATAGTAACTCTTAGGCATAATATTTGTTTCATGTATAGTTTTAATGTATGCATAACATTTTGATGGCTTTATATTTCCATAGCACTTAAGACTAAATTATGTTCTGGAAATATGACTCAAGATTATGGCTACCTTTAATTATGAAAGAACTGGTGTGCCATTACAGGTTTCAAGCAAAGCAATGAAGCATGGTGGCCACTATGTTTGGGATAAGATATTAGGACAGCAAGAGCAGATGTAGAGTAACTACTGGATGAGAGATAACGATGGCACAGATGAGAGGAAGTGAGTAGTTTCTGGATTGTTAATACATCTCGAAGGTTGAATCAATAGCATCTCCTTGTGAGTTATATGTAGGATGTAACAGAAAGAGAACTCTAAGCTTCTTTTTGTTTTGTTTTGGTTTTGACAGAGAATCTTCAAGGATGGAACCATCATTCTGCCTTGAAGAGGCAGGCTGCGAATAGAGCAGGTATTAGGTAGACAGACATATGGAATTCAGGTTTGGACATATTGAATCTTAAATATCCAAAGGAGATTTCAAGATGGTAAACACTGTGAGCCCCGTGTTTGGGAGACATCAATCAACTTGAGAGTTATTGGCATGGAGAGGGACTTAAATTCTGTGACTTGCTGAGACCAACAAGAGAAGGAGATCAGAAGAGAACCAATGACCAAACCCTGAAGTTCTCCATTAACAAGGGTTTAGGGAAACAAGAAAACAGTCATGAAGATTGAAAAAGAATGACTCATTTAGTAGGAAAAGAACAAAAAACAATGGCAGCCTGGAGTCTGAATATAAAAAATGCACATAGAAGGGGGGAATGGTCAAGCATCCCATATAGTACTAACAGGTCAGGGCTACCAAAAGGAAAATGATTACATGTCTAAAACTTCACAGTTGGATTTAACAATGGGGAAGTAATTCATGGACTTGACAAAAGTAGTCTCAGAGGAATGGTGGTGGTTAGAGAAATAGCTCTTTCAAGGGGTATGTACATAAGTGGGCATAAAAGAAATTGGACTTACAGGGGAAATAAGGTAAATAAAGATTCATTTGAATTTTCAGATAGGAGAAAATAGTTTATATACTGAGGGAAACATGGTAGAATGAGTGCAAAGTGAAGGACAAGCATTGTAGAAGACATTCACAAGAAGCTGGATCTGAAAAAGCATAGAGATGCCTAGATGTGTTTAGACTGAGAGTCAGGGGAAGGTTTATGAGCTTTTCAAAGGATAAAATAGACTAGAGCATGTGGGGTGGGGAAAGAGCCAGTAGGATTAAACTGATTTAAAATATAGAAAAATATCACATATAGAGCTGGTCTCAAAAGGCATGAATGAGGGGAAGTAGGATTAAAAGTGTAGAAGAATACCTGATCCATGCATGCAGTAATAACTCCTCCACGAATCCTGGGAGAAGGCTGGCACAGGTGAGATGAAAGGTTAATAACAGGACAGAAGTGAGGGTGGGTGAGTCAGTTTTCCTGGTGATGGAGAAGGCAAGCCCATCTGAGGAAGGAACGTGAATGCTAAGTTTCAGGAAGAAGCGAACCTTGCAACCTTTGCAGAGGAGGAGGGAAACAATCATGACTAAGGATTTGTCTGGAGATAGTTTAACTGACTGAGAATGATGCCTGCATGAGGCTGAAAAGTCAAAATTAAAAGGGGTAACAATTCACATAACATAGTGGTCATTTCTGGAGTTTTGTTTATTACCTAGCTCTGGGGGATGAGAGACAAATGGTGGCTAGATCTAGGGTGCTGGCTTGCCAGGCAGTGCTTTGGAAATAAAAGAGACCAAGAGCTGATGAAGCTGCACTTGAGTTGTGGTGATGATTAACTGTGAAATGTAGTTTGCATAGAGAAGCAAGTGAGGCTAAGAGGGGCAGGCAGACAAACAAATGGTGAGACGAGGGACAGATGGTTCCCAGAGACAGAAGAACAAGTAGCTGTGAAAATGGAAAAGATACCTGAAGACCAGCCACAGATGAAAATGAGTTAAGGGAAAGTTGGGATAACAATGATGATTCGAATAGAGTTGGATGAGTCATTTGCTTTCGTGCTTGAGTTGACGAGATTATTGGCAGGATATATGACAAAGAGGAAAATTGTGACCCAGGTATTAAACATCTTTTTTACCCTCAGTGTCCTAAGACTGCCATCAATCCTTGGTGGTATTCTTTGCTAGAATTTAATTAAAGTTCCTCTACTAAGAGTTTGGCAATCCCTAACACAAATGTCTCCCTAGTGTGATACAATAATTCAGTAGTTTCCATAAGCACGTAAGTTGTTACTAAGAAAAGGGCTAAGAACAAGGAAGAAGAAAATTTGGTAAGTTCCTGTTGGCATTCATATTGCTACATAACAAACTTCCTTAGTGCATTTTACATAAGCCTTTAAACAGATTCCAAAGGTCAAGATTTTAGAGAACTCCATGTTTCCAGGACTTTAACTGCAGAACCCTGATGGATGAGGGGACCTGGACAGTGGGGCGGGCCTCATCTAGAAGATGTTCACTTGCTTGCCTGGTGGGTGATGCTCCCCACAGCTGGGATCTCGCCTGGTCTGTCTGACAGAGCCACTCCAGTGGCCTCCTTCGTGTGAGGAGGGGCCTTTCGCAGCATAGTGGTTTTAAGGTCAAAGACATCTTACATTCCGGTCTGGGGCTCCAAAATCAATCCTTCCCTGGAACCAAGGGCAAAGTGTGTGCTACATTTTTACCTTGATTTGGGAGCATGAGAGAGTCATTCTTGTTGTATTTACCTGATGACATGTGTCACTTAGGTCAGCTCAAACTGAAAAGAAGGTAACAGAGACTTTACTTCTCAACAGGGGAGATGTCAACAAATTTGTAAACGTGACTTAGGACTGCTAAGTAGCAATCAGGGGGACACCTTAATCTACTCCTGATCCAGTGCTAAATGTTTGCTGATCTCTGTTACAAAAAAATTAATGTATCATAAAATTTAATTCCTTCCCTAAACACCTAGCCTGTCACTAAGATAGAAGTTAAGAGCAAGAGTGAAGAGAGTTTAATAACTACTGGTAAATATATATTTTTTGTTTTTAAAACATGACCTCTAATACACAAAATCATCTCTTTATCCCTTTACTCACTTTCTTTCTTAAAGGAGTTAAACATTTCTGAGCTCACATTTTATGGCAAGAAAAATTTAGAGTTAAAACAAAAGGCATGCCATGCTTTGATCTTCTAAAGCTAGGACTTGGGGGAGTAGGAATGGTGAATGTCTAGGAACTGAGGGCAGAGCAGAGAAAGGATTCTCCACACCCCCCAGGAGTAGGACAATAAGAGCAGAAGAAAGACGCACTATTGGCTGTGATCCTAGTGAGAAGGCGCTAGTGTGCTGCCTTCCAGATACAGCCTCAAGAAAGGAACCAGACCCTAGAGGGGGAGCAGATGGACAGTCAGTCTGGGAGGAGAGTGTTACCACTGGTCTCAAGAGAGCGTCAAAGGCCAACAGTGACTTCGAAGCAACCGAGTGAGTTCTCTGTCTCTCAGTATGGCATAGTCCAACAGAAAGTTATCACAACACACACAGCACAAGAATGATATTGACAATGTATCCTCCGAGCCTTAGAGAGTGGGTATCAGGGAAAGAGGCAAAGAAATCACCAGACAAAATGAGACTTCATTTCTCTCCTCAGTTTTCCCTTTGAACCGGGTGCTTGAAATAAAATTTAGAACAAATTAAATTAGGACTCTGTCTTAGTTATTTTTCTCATTGCTGGGACACCCAAAATTAAAGGGAGACAGATTTATTGAGCTCAGTTTGTAGAGGGTCCAGTCCATAACAGGCTGGCTCCAAGGCAGGGTGGCAAGGCAGATGGGAATTGCAGAGGAGAAACAGTTCACAGCAGGCAGAAGGCAGCAAGGCAAACAAGGGACCTCAGCAGCTTCTTTCTGCTCCCTATATCTTATCCAGGTTGCTGGGATTAGGGTGGCGCCAAACCAATTGGTGGACTGACTTAGTAATCATGTTGAGGAAATCAGCTGTCAAGAAACCAAGACCCACTCAGAGAGTTGGAGAACTAAGGGTTATCTTAACATGGGAGAGTTCACACTCCCAAACTCTGGACCCCCCCAAAAAAGTGATTTCAAGGTTTTTATGTCATTTTATGTCTTCCTGTTCTTGCTTGGTTCCCTTGTACCCCACATAGACACATTTCTGCATTTGCAGTAAGGGGGGCATAGATAGTGCTTACAGAATGTAGTGGAGGGGGTTGGATTACACAAGCCTGTGGTTAGGAACAGTTTGGGTCAGCCATCAAGCACACTTCCATAACCTCTTAGCAGAACTCAGGACCTCAAGCCCTGGGGCTTTCCTGTCTCAGTCACACACACTTAATCCCAGCACCACACACTCTAGATTCAGCTAACTCTGAAAATGCCCCACCTGTGACCACATGAGGCTTTGAGGGAACATCAAAACACAAACTGTAACAGGATCAAAACATATTTATCACACTGGAGCTATGGGCTAGATTCAAATTCATAGTCTGATTTTTATATCGACCCATTGTGTTGAATTTATTTCATCTCAAAAGCTACAAACGCTCAAGAAACTTGTGAAACTTAGTACTAATAACATGTCAAAGCAAAAGTAGGTATCAAGTGACATTTTGCTTGCACTTGATTTCATTTGTTTTAAAAATACATATTATCCGATATTCTGAGGTCTCTTGTCTTTCTCCTCCCCTCCTCCTAAAGTAATCATAGCCAGTCCCATAATATTACCCCTAATAAAAACAAAGGGAGGAAGAAGGGGGGGGAAGAAAAGGAAAGGGGAAAGAGAGGAGGGAAAGAGGGGAGGGGAGAGAGAGGATGAGAGGGAGAGAGCAAGAAAGAGAAAGAGAGAGAGAGCCAGAGACAGAAAAGGAGAGAAAGAAAAAAGGAAGGAGGGAAAGAGAGGAGGGGAGAGAGACGGAGGAAGAGAGAGAGGTTTCTCTGAGCTTGAGCACGAGAGGGAGTCACACAGGATTGCAAATACTTTGTGTGAAAGTTCTGGATTTTATTTACCTTTTAATTCCCGTAGAAACAAGCACAGAGCTTTACAAATCAAATGTGCCCCATAAAATGGAATTGAGTTAAAGTAGATCAAACTGAAACTTGGAAATATGATCCCTGTTTCCTGAGAGTCAAGCAGGGAAACCTCTAGGAGAGCTGATGTCAAAATTCTTCACTGGAAGCATCAGTGGCAGGACTGTGTCAGCTCAGCTTCCTGGCTCCCGATTCCCTCAGCGTGCACGACGGGACTTGGCCATGCAGAGGTAGCGAAAGGCCGGCTTCTGCAACCGCACAGCCAAGTCAAGCCAAAGGTACATTAGGTGTCTGCGGGAGTCCCAGACACAGGGCTGAGCACACGACAGCTGCTTGGCAAATACGTGGGATTCAAATTAACTGTTCTTCTTGACAGGCGACACTGGCAAGGAGGTAAGAAGCCCCGAGCATTAATTTTAGGCGGAGATCTTAACTCTCCTACCTTTGTGGGGTTGACAAACTTGTAAAATAGGGCAAATGAAGCACTTCCTGAAGGGTGGTGTGGAGGTGATAGAAAAGATAAGGGGAACAACAGCCATCACTCTGTATTTTGCATCGTGGTCTCTACTTCCAGAATAAGGTGCTCGGTCCAGCTAGTCTGAGTGGCGGCAGCTGGGTCTCGCTCTCCGGCACCGCGCCGCCCTGCAGAGTGAGCTCCGACCAGGCCGGCCGAGGCTTCTGCAGCACACACGCCAACGTCCGGCTCACAGCCTCCAGCCAGCACCCTGCTTTCTCCTACTCAGACATTCGTGTACACTATTCCCCAAACCTCGCAGTGGCAGGTCTTTCTCTCACAAATCTGAAGACATACTTGTCAGAAGACTATCTCAGTGATTCAAATAGAGACTAAGGGCTTTGTTCCGGAAGCTTCTAAAACAGCTCCCAAATGCAGCAGGGTCAGAGTTCTTGTGAGAAAGGGGGATGCTGAATACCTATCCTCGAGGATAAGTATTAGACAGAAATTTCTACTTTAACCAAATCTAATAGATGAGGATTGTCCTATCTATATGTCCCTTGCTTAGGCCCCTTTGTATAATCATACGATCCATAAGATTTGTTTTCAAGTATTAGAAGCTTTGTGGTTTATGATCTAGTCAGAGCTGATGTGTTGAGGCAGTTAGATAGCAAAAAGGAAAGAAAGGAGAGCAATGAGAAATAGGAGACTTTCTCTTTATTATTAATATTATTCCTTTTGCACATGTCCTGAGTTTTTACTACATTCCAGACTCTGTGGAGTGTGGCACACGTTCTGTTGGCGGTCTTGGCCTCCTGCATTGTGGCGCGTGGCTGCTCCTCCGCACTCCGCCTTTTGTCCCCACACTACAGTAGGATGTGAGTGGACTCCAGTATATTCCTCTATCCTCAGGTCCGCCTGCCTTGGTGTTTCTCTGACGCTTACAGTTTGTCATGACTTTGTCTTGTTTTCTGTATTTCATCCTTCTGTCGTTCTCTGGTATTAGGGTGAGTTTGATCTAAAGACTCCGCTTTACAGAGAAAGGAGCCGCGGCTCAAGCAGGGCGATTACTCACGTGAGGAAAGTAAGAAGCAGTGTTGCTGCCGCTGCAACATGGGCTCTCCGATCCCAAGAAAGATGCTCTTCACCAGTCACTTTACCTGAACTTACTGGTTGTTTGCCAACTTCAGAACATGGTGGAAATTTTTTGCTCTCATCAAATCATTTTATGAAATAAGTGAGCTAATAGTAATTGTTCAACTCTTCCATAAAAGGTAAAGATGAATGCAAAATAGTGTTTTATTTATAAAAGACTTTTATTCAAACCATTGTGCTTCACTTGCATGTTTATTTTTAAATTATATCAACCAGCATAAAAATAAAGATATGTTCACTCAACGCAGTAACCTATACTTACCGATAAACAGTAGGCAGTTCTTAAATAAACATAAAGAATTACTAAGACAACTGAAATAACACAGCATAGCAAGAGGTCACATGCACTGAAGCAATGGGAACAGTGAATCTGTGTTGTTCATCACCACTTTTATTGAAATAAACTCTGGGCGTGCAATTTTTCCTAAGAATAACTGGTTTTGCTAGTGGTTTTATGAATTCATGCAGCGCATAATTGATGTTTTTTCAGTTATGAAAAGAATTACTGATATGTACCCAAATGCACTTTACGAGGGTGAGAGCATTCAATTACTGTTTAGGAACTGGGAGACCTCAATCAACTATAATATAGACACTAAATAGAGGATGACATACTTGTCTTTTAAAAATGTGATTTGTGTATAAGTTCTATTATGTTTCAATTTTGACGATGAATATTTGCTAGGAGAATATCATACACTCCTGATAATTCATCTGCAATATCTTGCTCAGCATGTTCAATTGTCTTCCAAGTTAGGTATGTTACAAACTAAAGACAGTTACACAGCATAGATGTGGGTTTGATGTTGGTGCCTTCCAACTCTGACGTTTTAACTTCGCTAATGTTTCAGTGCCCTATCATTAAGATGAAGACAATGATAATACCTACTTCACTTGATTTCTCTTAAATACAATGGATGTCATGCATGCATAATGAAGAAACATTACAATGATGATTATTACATAAGAGATACAGATTTTTAGCACATAATTTGGCATTCAGTCTTATTTTCTCATTTATTTATGGTTGGTTTTGCCTCTCAAACTAAATTGTGGGTTCCCCTGAGCTGGAGCTATCCAATAATGTATCCATAGTACATTTACATCAAAAACACCTATTTACTGAAATATTGTGATTCATCAAATAAATGGAAAACTAAGAAGTTCCTTAAATAAATAATATAAAACAGTGGGACATACAAAGCAGAGTAGAGTTTTTGATTTAAACCAGACCTGATTTCAGTCTTGTTCTGACCATTTACTAGCTTTGTGAACTGGCGGCTTATCAGGACCTGGACTTTAATTTCTTCATGTGTAGCCAACTATCATATCTATTTTCCAAAGCTCTTGAAATGAAGTGCAGCAACATCTTGTACAGACATTGGCTGCTTTTCCTTCCCAGGTAAAACACCTTCTTGTGGTGATTGTACCTCGTTTTTGGCAAGGTCTCCTGGGATAGAGTGTGCTTTGCTCCTGGTCAGTGGAAGTTTATGAACACAGTGAAGCTGTCCAACTCTCCTCTTGGAGTCTGAGTTGAGATTAAGCCAATGAAAATTAAGACTGAAAATAATGTTTAAAAATAAGGGGGAAAACCAAGATATATCATGTACAGGTACAAAATAACCATGTTGATTATGATCATTATGTATGCAATGTACCAATACATGTTCTTGGTAAAAAATAATAAAAAAATTTAAAAAAAAATAACTTCTTCATGGCTATGCCTTGAGATCATTCATCTTTTCCTATTACTTGGAAGACAAGAACTTCCTAAACACAAGATCTCATGATTATTTTCAAAAGATTGAACTTCCGTGACTTTCCTTTTTGTTTACATTTGCCGGAATAGTTTTTGTCCTTTTAAACAGATACTATTGAATATATGTTTGTTCCGTAACTAGTGTGTTTGGGTGGCCAATAATTATTGTCTGTGGTGTGTATGTAAGTTTCAGTGTTTGCAGGGTGCTGTAAATATTCTGTCACTGAAGTCCCTGGCCTGCAAACTGTTTTATTACATTACTACATGATCTAGCAAGTTAGAGTGAGCTACAATTTCCAGGATTACAAGGGCTGGCTAGTGTAATTTGAAACTGGCCTTTTCTCTCTTTGTCTTTATTAGGCACAATTTTGTGTTCCAAGGAACATTGGTGATGTCTAGAAACATTTTGATTGTCATAAATGGGGAGCCGCCGTGTAGGCAGAGAATAAGGATGCTGCTGACCATGTTACAGTGCACAGGACAGATCGCGACGACAAATGATTATCTGGTTCTAGTGTCACTACTGTCAAAGTTTGAAGCTCTGTTCTATGCGGGGCAATGCAACACATTTTAATTCCAAGGACTAAGTGGTACTATTTATAGTCATTAATTTTTTGCTTCGAATCAGATCATTTACTCTTAGGGCAAGGGGATGAATAATACGGGGAGTGCCACAAAAATTATAAAGATTTAAAATTCTTTCTCAGAAACATGTAAACCAATCAATATGCGTAAGCCCTTTTTCCCTGAGTCTTTGATGTAACTTTAACATATTACATTCATCTGTACTGCTTGTCATCTTTTCCTTAGCTCTCACTATGGCCTTATTTATTTTTTTAAATAGTTTCCTTAACTGCTACACAAAATTGTACGTTTTAGCAGGGTACTCTGCCATATTTCAATATATGTGAGAAACTTCTCATCCTTGATGTGCTATCATATGTCTAATGAGGTGCTAGCAACAGCGGTTTCCCCTTTGGGAAATGATCTAAATAAAATCGGTCACGTAAAATAACAACAATAGAAAGAAAAAAACCTGAGAGGAATGAGGTTTTAATAACGAAGAGGAAAATGAGACAAACTTCAGACCAGGTTACACAGTGAAGGGAAGGAGAAAAAGTAAGACCTTCACTTTGAAGACATCAAGTTGACTCACATGAAAACACAACTTACTAGTCAACTGCCGATAGGTAACTAAAACATATTTATGAAGCATAAATCCTAGTTTTTGCAGTGAAGTGATGAAAGTTATTTAGGTAACCAAAGGTGGCTCCAGTCCTCTTATCTAAGAACACTTTTATAAACTTTTTCTTATCTAGCAAGTTATAGTGCACTGCAATCTACAAGATGAAGGACCTTATCCACTCAATAGAGAAAAATCAAACGAATTTCAGTGGACTGAAATTAGCTTTAAGTACTTTCCCAGTAACACAGATGTCTCTTGGTGATTTTTTTCCTTATTAGGGTGATTACTACACTGGCTATCTTCAAAGTACAACTATCAACTCGTTTTAATCCTCGTTAATAAAGTCCAGGTTTGTGAAATGTTATTTCCTGACTTAACTGCATCCCAATGAATATTATTTTTGTAAAATTGATCTTTCCCCTCTTAGCACTCTGCCACAGCCAAATTCAAAGAACTAAGAGAGCAGCCCTCATTTCCTGTCATGGTTACTGTTACTGACGACAATGAGAAAAGGGTATTTGTCACAGTTCACAACCCTGGCATGGTGCAAAAGGATGAAAGATTACTCGGAGTCATTGTCCACTCCATACTCCAGGAGGGTCAGAGGGGCTGCCATTAACCGAGACCCCTCTGAGTGAGAAAGTCTCAAACGACAGCCCAGAACTGAAGCCTCTGTGGCCTTTATTGATAGAACCAGGAAGCAAAGATCAAAGGAAAGGGAAGGTGTCTGGGTAGGCACTCATGTAGGGGGCAGGGAGGGATGGCATGGGGGAAGGTGTTCTGCTAAATGACTGACTGGCCAGTGTTCACCGCTCGAGGTCATGCATTTCGTTGCTACTGTGACTTGTGGCCCAGTAGGCTGTCCTATAATCTCTGACCATGCACTCTGGGATATTTTAGGCTCCCGGCTCTAAAAGCCCCTTCACTCTGCGTGTCCATCTCATACCTACCTCTGGCCATGTCCCATAGGTATTTCTTAGAGATTAGAGTTCTTCAGGGTGACAGGCAGTAGTGTGAGGATTATCAGCACAGTGGTCACACCCTGGAGAGTAGTGTTTGCAGGAAGTGGTCTTCCTTAAAATGTACACTGGAGAGAAAAGAGTGGGACCAGCACATTTTTCTTCTAACTTCCACTCACAGGTGAAATTACTCAAGTCCTCTGAGCTTCAGTTTCCTCATCTAGAAAATGGGAGCAAGAACATATTAACATATGCCTCTAGAATTTTCAGCTCAGGGTTACGGCTGCATTTGAAGGACAATGCAGTATTTGTGAAAACACATTTAAAAGCCATGGCAGAGAAAACTGCTACCTATTGATAGCCATCCTTTTGTCATCCAATAACTGCCAATAGCTCTTTGATGAGAATTATTTAAATCTGAACAGATCAAGCAACCAAATTATTGTTGGCATGGTACAATTTTCAGCAAATTGCTTTCCACTATGTCATGAGTTTTGCTCTTAGGACAAAAAGGAAAAGAAGCAGGGGTACAAGCTCAACAGGCCAGGTTTATTTCAGAACAAGCCTAAGAGGGACGGCTCTGCTACTAGAAACCAGGCCAGTAACTCTCTTATAGACTACAAGGTCTTTAAAGGGTCATGAGCACAAAGAAACTTGGGGGCTGCAGATGGGGAGTGGGTAAAACCACAATGGGACATTTGGGGACAAAGTTCAGTACAGAGGAGCTGTGACTATCGGCCTGGGACTGGGCTTGAGGATGTAAAGGAGATGTGTGTTTGGTTGAGAGCAGGGCTGAAAAAGGATTGAGAATTAAAAGGTGCAGCTGGGCCTCACTGACCCATGACTATACATCCGCAGCAGGTGTAAAAGCATAGAAGAGGGAAGTGGGTTTAAAAAGGTTTCTGCTTTGAGTAGGACCATGGTGTTCCGATTCCTTCATTTGTAACCAGATCCTAGAGAAAATCCCAAATCTGTCACTTACTAGCTATATAGTGTGGCATAAGAAAATCACGCTCTCACTTTTCTGCATGATTTAATAAAATGTATAGTGAATTTCCATGAGAATCCAATGATAAGAAGCAGAGGTCTCCAACCTTTTGGGCACCAGGGCCAAAGTTGTCTTTGTGGAAGACAGTTTTTCCATGGATCAAGGAGGTGTGGTAGGATGATTTGAGATTAGATTCTCTGAAGGTTTGCACAACCTAGATGCTTCCCATGCACAGTTCATAGTAGTTTGTGCTCCTGTGAGAATCTAATGCCACCACGGATGGACAGGAAGCAGAGCTCAAGCATCTGACACAGAGTGGCTATAGATACAGGCAAAGCTTTATTTGTGTGCCTGCTGCTGCTGTGAGCCTGCTTCCCAACAGGCCCCTGATTGGAACCTGACCCTGACTCAGGGCTTGGGGATCTGAAGTTGCTGGCCTGGTAGCGAACACTGAATGAATGTTAAGGGTTTGCAAAGACACTATCAATATACTTAGAATTTTCCCAAATTCTATATCCTTTGTTCATAATTCAAGGATGGCCCAAATACCATAATACGATGAATAGATAATAACAAAGCCATGAATATTACTGATTTTTGCCAGCAGCTACTTAAAAGTAAAATATCAATCAATATTTGCTTCCTTGCAATTTAGTAAACTCAAATATTTGTCCTGATTGATGGCTTTCCATTTAAAATTCTCATCCTGCCAACATTCTGATGCTACGACCAGAACCCACAGTTAATTGAGCTCATGATAATAGTAAGCAATTATGTCTTTAGCTGGAAAAGAAATTGTCTTTAGCTGGAAAAATGTATGCCTCAGAGGCCCACCGTGGCTGAGTATAGCCAGCATTGTTCCTTGATATCTTGCTGAAACAGACTAAACATAACAGCTGAGACTCAGAAACCCACTTTCACCAGGGAAAGTTCTATTTTGGGTTTCTGCTGCATGATATTTGGCTTTGTTTGCTAACCACAGATTATCTGTTGCTATCCTTTCTCTGTCTACCCACACACACTTGAATGCATTCATTAATGGAAATCATGAGCAGCAATGCAAACACAGCAGTAAATCCATGCCACCCCTGGATCTTGGCATTTTAAAGAAAGGAAATCATATGGTTTTCCATACATAGTTTACACTGTCTTGTGTCTATATAGGCCGCTAAAGTAAGAACCTTGATAAAAGATTAGCATTTCTATGTGATTTTAATCAAATTAATGTCAAAGATTTTTTTTTTCTTTAGGGGGAATTTTTTCAAATGATTCTGGAATCCCTCTAATTCTGAAATCCCCATAATGTAGAGAAAACTTGGGTGTTTATTATACCCGATAATGACATAGTTGCCAAGTAAACATCTAAATTGGAGTAAAGCCCTATAGTAAGAGTTTTATACACTCTTACGGTAGTAAAAATGTTTCATCTTTTAAGGGATTTTTATAATAAATTTAAATGTAAGAGAATATTTCACTTAGTACTTTGTATTTTTCTTCGTTCTTCCTCTAATTGAGAAAGTTATATGATCATCATAATGTTTCTCTTGCTCTTGGCAAAATAAGCTCCCCATGCACATTCAGGTACACACATACATGCACGCACTAACACACACACACACACACACACACACACACACAATTTTCCTTCTTCCCCAAAACCCAGCACAATCCAGAATTGACTCAGACTCAACATCTCCAAATTCCTGTATACTTTCTACAAAGTGAAATAGACAGTCTTAAACATCTCATCAGGTATGGTAGATGCAAACTCCCATCTACCCCAGGCCTCTGAAAAGATGGAGTGCTCCATCATCCTGGAAGATTCCCTCACACTCCTTCTGCAGCACTGTGCCTTTCTTCTCAAGCACACACAGATGCAGCCACTGCTCTGGCTTCTGTTCCCATCAGGTGATGGTGTCTACTCTAGAATTTCACCTAAATGTGATCACACAGTAAGAAAGTAAATACATGTTTTTTATATGATTTCTTTCATTCACATAATGTTCTAAAAATTCATGTTGTTAAGTGTATCAGAAATTTTTTTTTATTGCTAGTTTCCCATTAAGTTTATCCACTTCCCTCATGATAGACTGATTGGACAATGTGAATAAATTTGCTATGAACAATCTTGTACAGGATTTTATGGACCTATGTTTTGATTTCTCTTGGCTAAATACTCAGAAGTTGCTTGCTGCCTCACAGAGTACATGTAAATCTAATGTGCTTTTTCAAGAAACTGGTAATTTTCCAAACTGATAATATCATTTTTAAATTTCTCTTAGCAGTATATGAATATTTCATTGTATATCCATGACATTGATGTTGTTATTATTTTTTCATTTTAGCCATTCTAGTAGATGTGTGTCCCATCTGATTTTAATTTTTCTTTCCCCAACAAATGTCTACAATATTTCCATTTGCATATGTTTATTAGCCATCATATATATATGTGTGTGTATATATAATAGATATATACATTTGTGTGAGGATGTGTGAACGTGTTTGTTTAAGTCTTTTCCTGAGTCTTTACACTGTTGAGTTTTAGAGATTCCTTTTATATTTTGGAAAAACTTCTTTGTCATATATATGTTGCATAGATATTTTCTTCCAGACTGTAGCTTTATAGATACTGTCTTCCAGTCTACAGCTTAGTTATTTTTTAGTGGTGTCATTTGATGAAAAGACTTTTACTTTAATGAAGTTCAATTCATAAACTTTTTACTCTGATGTTTAAGTTATTTTTGTGTTCTTGGCATGAAACTTTTGCCTATTACAAGTTTGTAAAGATATCTATTTTTTCTTTTAGAATCTTGATGGTTTTAAATTTCATGCTGAGATTTATGATACATTTTGAATTAGTTTTCTTGTCTTGTATGCCTGCATCAAACAGGACTTACTTCCCACAGTATTAATTCTGTTTTGGGGTGTTCAATATTAAATTGTCTATAAACTGTAAAGGAGCACAGTATCTCCTGAGCATGGTACTGCCCTTCATCACAGACCAGCACTCCTTGAAATAGAACAATCAGGAAAAGGTTATGGAAGGTAAGTGCCAGAAAAAATGAATTACGTAGTCTTCTCACAAGTAAGTAGCTTGTGAGAAGATAGCAAGACTTACCAGCATCTAAGGTAAGGTACAAAATTAATAAATACTTACTTGGAAAGTGGAAATTTCTTAAAGATGTAGTTATGTCAGCAAATCAGGACTTCTGGGAAGATGGCAGAGTGGTGAGCAGCAAAGAAAAAGCCTCTCTGAGATTTGTTCTCCAGATGCTGGAGTATAGCAATTTAGGGAAGAGAAGAAGGAGAGAAATATGTTCCCAGGAACCACCAGGGATCTGAAGCAAGGATTGAAGCTCAAGGAGAAAGCAAAAGGAAAGACCACTGCAGAATAAATAGGTGACAGATGGATGGTGCTTTCTTCTAGAGTCCTGGCTCATGGTTCCGACTCACAGTCCTGGCTCATGGTCCTGGCTCACAGGCCTAGCTTTCAGCGCAGGTGACATAGTTTGACCCTGCAGATGCACGTTCACTACTGCTGACCCCAGAGACCTCCACAGAAAGACACACAAGTGGAGCAGAACAGTGGACACAGCAGACTGCAGTGACAGGTGGGTCATCTGGGATCAGACATCTCTCAGGAGAGGGCAACTGGCCAATCACCATCTTGGAAAGGGGCTGAGCTCAGAATTCAGAAAAGCTGAGAGTAGCTTTTGGTACTGGGGCAAGGCAGGGCAAGGCAGAGCAGAGTTCAAATGCAAGTCAGCAAGAGGGCAAGGAGCCAAATTCAAACTGTCAGGGAACTGAGTCCAAGCTGGTGGGAGACAAACAGTGTGTCTCTAGATGAACAAATCAGGTTCCAACCCCACAGCCAGAGACCAGGCTGAACTTTAGTGGAATTAGTAAAGCCTTGTTATTGAGCCCAGCTGGGAACACCTACTGCCCTGCCATAAATCTACTGCTGGGATTAATCAACAAGGACCTGGGCCTACCTATTCTGTCTACCAGTGACAGCAGAGACGTGCCTGGAGTGTGGAAGTGAACTTTTTTTTTTTCCCCTGTTGTTGTTGATTTTTTTTTTCCTTTAGGGTTTTTTTTTTTGTTTGTTTGTTTGCTATTTTTTCTTCTTTTTTCTTGTCTTGTTTTTATATGAAAGTGAAATTCTAGTTTTTTGTTGTTATTGTTTTGTTCTGTCCTTGTATTTATCTTTCCTTCTCTCCTTCCCTCTTGTTTTCTTTAGTAGTCCCCAAAGTTTGCATAATCTCCTGTCCTCAAACTTTGCTTCTCATCTCTTTCTCTTCTTCTATTTCTCTATTTTGTCCCCTAATTATTTTTGAATTTTCATCCTGAGTGTAAAATCACCACATTGAGAGAATACTTACTTTAAACAAGTTTCTTGTTTATTTTAGGTATTGTTATATAACAATAAATCTAATTCATAGGGTTAAAGGAGGCAGATTGTTACCAGAGTTTGTCATTTTCTAGGCTGTGTTTGATGCTGTTGTTGTTGCTGATTGTATAACATTAGCCAAGGTGATAGAATTGTTCTAATCAGTTCTTCCTTGTATGCCAAGACTGAGATTGCCTGAGGGTCATAAACAACACTATAGGCCAGGGCCAAAGATCCAGGTGCTGGCCAAATA
>PVJO010011003.1:0-15570 GCA_004026905.1 Hystrix cristata
TGTTTTTGTTTTTTTTTTTGTTTTTTTTTTTGGCGTGGGGATCGAACTTGGGGCCTTATGCTTGCAAGGCAAGCACTCTAACCACAGAGGTAAGTCTCTGGCCCAGGTTTGTTTTAAAAAGTAAAAGTGAAGAGTGAGGGAGAAACTGGCTCTGCAGAGCAAGCTTAGGCCCAGTAAGAGGAAAAAGCAAGATAAAAGTACAGCTTGGAGGCTGTACTGGAGGGGTTGGGGATTTAGCTTAATGGTACAGTGCTTGCCCAGCAAGTACAAGACCCTGAGTTTGATCCCAACACCCCCACAAAAAAAGGAATTGTTAACATGCCCTTTACTTTTTCTTTTTTTTTTTTGGTGGTGCTGGGGATCGAACTCAGGGCCTTGTGCTTGCAAGGCAAACACTCTAACCACTGAGCTAAATCCCCAGCCCCATGCCCTTTACTTTTGATCCCCCAGATTTACCCATTTGACCATATTTGTCTTCATATGTGTGCATACACAGACATATGTTGTTTTTTCTTGTGCTGTCTGAGAGTTTGTTGCAGATATGCTACTGTGGTGTGTGTTTCTTCCCAAGAGGGCATTTTCAGCCTATAATCCCAGTACTCTGGTAGGCTGAGGCAGGAGGATTGCAAGTTCACTGCCAGTCTGGGGAACTTAGACTCTAAATAAAAAATCAAAAAGAGCTGGGACTGTTGTTCAGTGAGAAGGTCTTAGGTTCAATCTCAAAAAACAAAACAAGGCATTCTCTTATACAGCCACAGCACGTGGCTGTCAAGGTCAATGTCAGGACATTAATGTTAGTATAGGACTACTATATAATTTGCAGACCATATCCAGATCTTTTTTTTTTTTTTTTTTTAACCCAGGTCTTTTAGCAAAAGAAAAACCAACTGTGTTCTGTTTAGAAGATTCCCTGATTGTACTCTTGGGTCAGTTTGTAACAGGGCTTTGGTCTGTCTTTGTGGTATTTGTTTGTTTTGTTTTTTGTTGTCCTGGAAATAGAACCCAGGGCCTTGTGCATGCTAGGCAAGTGCTCTGTCACAGAGCTGCATCTACAGCCCTTTCTCTGTAAAGTTTCATGAATCTGAATTTTTGAGGACTACCGGCCAGCAGGTTTTGGTTCTCCTCCCCTCATCCTCCCCAGCACTGGAGATTGAAACCAGGGCCTTCACACTGAGCTAAGTCCCCAATCCCTTTTTCTTTTGAATTTTGAGACAAGGTCTCACCCTCCTAGAATGCTGAGATTATAGGTGTGCACCACCATTCCTGGCCAACCCATTAGTTTCATAGAGTCCCCTTTGACCTAGGTCTCTGTGATACTTGCTCATGGCTGTTTGAAGCTGTGTGTCTTTGCCGGAGATGTTGGGTCCTGCTGTGTGTCCTATGGAGGTGCATTTACCTGTTCAGTTGGGGATTTAGCTCAGTGGTAGAGGGCTTGCTAGAGCAAGTGCAAGGCCCTGAGTTTGATCCCCAGCAACTGCCCCACCAAAAAAAGGATCCACCGTTACACCAGTTTGCTCTGACCAGCAGGTCCAAGTGACTGCTGTCAGATTTCTCCTGCTGTTTCCTCCTCTGTGATTAGTAGCATTTTGTAAAGGGCAAAAGATTTATACAATCTGAAGAGAAACCAGAGTATATTCGTAGCATTTTGTGAGAAGGCACTTGGCTAGTTCTTGCCAAACTTTGGCTTAGTAATGTGAGGATATGTTAATGGTATTTTTGCCCAGAATCAGTTATTATTTTGGTGTTTGCCAAACAGCGATTTGTTTTGGATCTTTTAGCTCAAATTGTAAGTAGTAGAAAGCTTACCTCTTCCCTTCATTGGTGTGTGCTTCTTCCTTGACATCTGGGTAGACTAAGAGTTCCTTTTTAGTCTGTGGGATCCTGACCCATAGCTGGTGTCTTAGTTACTTTTCTCTCATTGCTGAGACAAAATACCTGACACACAAAGTTAAGGGAGGAAAGATTTATTTAGCTCACAGTTTGCACAATTGGCTAGATCCAAGGCAGGGTGGCATGGCAGACAGGCAGAAGGCAGCAAGATAAGCAAGGAACCTTAGCAGCTTCTTTTTGCCCTTTATATTTTATCCATGCTGCTGCGATTAGGGCGGTGCCAAACCAAGCAGTGAATTGATTTAGTAATCACACACCTTTAATCCCAGCATCTCACACTCTAGATTCAGCTGCCTCTGAAAAAAAAAGCCCCACCTATGACCACATGACGCTTCGCGAGGACATGTAGACACAAACCATAACAGTTGGTGTCTCTGTGTGAAGTGCTTTGGACTGGCATTTTGAGTCTTACTTCTGTGTACACTGATGTGCATTTTGTTCCCTGAGTGAATCAAAACATAAGCCAATGGTAGTGGTCCTCCCCACTCCCCCATATGAGGCATGGAACCTGGGCCTTGTACATACTAGTAAGCATTCTACCACTGAGCTACATTCTTTAAATTATATTTTGAGAAGTCTCACTAAGGTGCCCAGGCTGGCCTCAGGCTTCAGGTCACTGTTCTCTAACGTCCCTGTGTTAGGTTGTAGCTCTGTGCACTTCCTAGCAGGTGCCATCACTGAGAATTGTAAGAGGCTGGGGAGGGCGCTCACCCATCCCTCACGTCTGTTTCTCTATTCTAGTGTGTGGCCCACAACGCCCTGGAGTGTGCACGAGCCATCTACGCCTATGCCCTACAAGTATTCCCCAGCAAGAAGAGTGTGTGGCTGCGAGCCGCATACTTTGAGAAAAATCATGGCACCAGGTATGTGTGGGACTCATTGGCCCTGTGTGCTTATTAAACCTCTTCACTTGCATTGCTCGATCTTAAACCTTGCATTCCTGCAGACCCATGAGTGCTTCCATCTGAGGTCTGGCCCTCTGTGATGATGGGACAGGTTGTGATTAGCGTAGAAGCTTTTATGGCCCTTCTTGGGACTTTGCAGCTGGATTGGTCTTTATAGCCCCTTATGCAATAGAATTATCACTCTTTTATAGCTGAGAAACACGTATCAAGACAACCTGTTTTGACCAAATGCCCCATGACTCCAGGAGTGGCTGGGTGCAGGCTGCAGGCTGGAGCCAACATGGCGGTGGGCAACTGGCTTCAGCAGTGGGTGGGTTAGCATCTGGAACCATGCAAGCTGTTTTTCATTTAAGTTATGCTGCTTTTGGTTTTGTCTGGGTTTTCTGCACAGAGGAGGTCCATTATAATTTTCTTTAATTGTACTCTTTAATTGAAAAAATCTTTTCAGGTCTTCCTTATTGGTTATAAATGCTGGTTAAATTAGGCCTTGCCATTTCTCGTTTTAAATGGGTAGCTCTCTAGGGCATTGGGTTCATGTCTCTGGACACCCTCCATCCATCCCCTCCTGGGTCCTCAGCTGCTCTCTGTGCTCAGTAGGGACAGGCCTCGCTGCTTTTCACTGAACCTGCAGCTGGGAACGCTGAGCCCTTGTTTTGTTTCGTTTTGTTTTGTTTCTTTTCTCCTTTTCTTTCTTTTTCTCTTTTCTTTCTTGGCTTCGTTTAATGTCAGTTTGTTCAGAACCTCTTTCTATGTGCACTGCTGAAGCTCTAGTCCCCTCCCCACCCTGCCAGCTGGTTTGGTGTTTCAGAGTTAACTGAAATTTAGGGGGAGTGGAGACATTTCAGAATGATCACCTGGGTCACCTGGGATGTTGGAAATGCCAAGCAGAGCAGGAATATCTGCCAGGTGTGCATTGAGACCTTGTGGCCCCAGGCCTGAACATGTACTCCTGGCCACTCAGTGGTCAGTTCCCTCCTACTACCCTGCCTTGTCCACAGGGCCCACTCAGGACCGCGAAGGGATGCTGGGGTCGGGGCCTCAGGGAGCATGGTATTACTCTGTGAGGCCTTGCTCCATGTGGTGTGGTTTCATGTGCTCACTTTGCCTTGCTGTGCATGCTAAGGCTCAAAAGAGTCTTCAGTGAGGGTAACGTGATCAAGAGGCAGTAGGCCATGAGGAGTCAGGTTTTGCACCTGATACTGACCTAAAACTACTTTTTTTTTGTGGATGTCAGGAACCCTTATCTTTATCTATGGATCCAGGGTGTCCTCTGTGGTTTGAGATGAAAAGACCTTCCTTGTTACCTGACCATGTTGTTATCTCTGCCTCTAGCACACACACTGTAAAAGACTGCTATTTAAACAATGTGCTGCTTTGTGGAACCCTCTTCAGTAATTGATTTTAGATCCTTTATAGAGAGGAAAGATTTCCCCACTCTCTCCCCGTTGTAAAACCTGGTAAATCATTTATAGTGCCGAACTTTGGAGTGGTGACTGTCTTTCTCAGTATCTCTGCCATGGCTGAGTGCTCTGTATGCTCTGGTTTATGGCCTGGCTCTGGTGACTGTGGCCTCTGTCCTACAGGGAGTCTCTGGAAGCACTTCTACAGAGGGCTGTGGCCCACTGCCCCAAGGCAGAGGTGCTGTGGCTCATGGGTGCCAAATCCAAGTGGCTGGCAGGGGATGTGCCTGCAGCAAGGAGCATCTTGGCCTTGGCCTTCCAGGTGGGTGAGGCATCACTTATGTTGGGAAGGACCTATGCATGAGACCCCAACGCTGGTGCTGCTGGTACCTGGCCTGAGAGCTTCTTGTGTGTACATCCCTTGGGAGGTACCATGATCTGGATGCATTGAACTCTACAGGGCCCTGGGGCTATGAGGACTCTCAGATCAGGAAGAATTACCCTGCTGGACATGCGTACCTTTTGACCCCTGCTCAGTGGGACCACAGGCCAGATGTTCTGGAACACAGAACACAGGGTCACTTGAAGGTCAGGCTGGCCTTGAACTCACAGTGATCCTCCTGCCCTAACCTCTCAAGTGCTTAGGTTTTTAAAAAAATTTGTCACAGTATCCTGTTTCATGACAATATGGCTGTTAGGTAGTTCCCCAGCAGAGTAAGAGAGAGAGAGAGAGAGAGAGAGAGAGAGAGAGAGAGAGAGAGAGAGAGAGAGAGAGAGAGAGTGTGTGTGTGTGTGTGTGTGTGTGTGTGTGTTTTGTGAGGTATTACTGGAGACTGAATTTAGGGTCCCTACCCTAAGCTATATCTGCAGCCTTTTTCAAATTTTTTTTATTTTGAGACAGTTTCACTAAGTTGCCCTCCCTGGGAACTTGCAAACCTCCTGCCTCCCCCTCCCACCATGCTGGGATTACAGCTGTGCACCGCCACATCTGCCTCTAGCATACTTTTTAATGGACCACAGAGTGCAGTATAAATATCAAGCTGCTGTTACAACCTAGGCTAACAGTAAAGCTTGTCTTTCCTCAAGTAAATACCATGAAAGGGACTGACCTGGGACTGACCTTTGCTCCTAGCTGCCTACTGGAGAGAACCCAGGAGCAGAGCACTGTGCTGTGCAGAGGAGTGTCCCCTTTCACCTGCCTGTTTCTTGCTGCCTGTTGCCTAATGCTCTTGGATGATAAAACCCCTGTGGTGCCTTTTCTTGCCTGTCATTAGGGCTGCTTCTCAGGTGTGCGACATGGCCGTCTTGTATATGACTGATTAGGCTCTGCCTGGGCACCAGCTCTAAGGAGGCTCTGAGGACTCCACTGCCATGTGTTGGACTCTGGACTGCATGTGGCTTGGCCCTGGTCTTCGACTCCATCAGGGTCATCCTGGGCATCTGACTCCCCTTCCCACATGGGTACTTTAGGTGGCTGGTTGAGGGAAGGAGTGAAGTTGGCTGTGGCAGGTCTGCGTATATTCATAAGTGACTCACCCACAGGCTTTAGACAGCTGTACCATGTTTGAGTGAACCCTGGGGAAGATGGCTTTGCAGCTGCCAGGATTGTTGCTCAAGAGCTATGGAACCCCCACTGTTCTACCACAGTGAAAAGGACTGGCAGGAGTTTGCTCTGTCATCTCCTAGCCTAGGATGGGCTTGGGACCACACTACTCCCAAAGAAGAGTCCTGGCTTAGTTCCCAGGCCACCTGCTTTTGATTAAGTATGAGCTCGCTCTGGTCACTTTTGTTCTGAGCCCCTCCTGAGACTGCTGTGCTTTGCCCTCTAGGCCAACCCCAACAGCGAGGAGATCTGGCTGGCAGCCGTGAAGCTGGAGTCAGAGAACAATGAGTACGAGCGGGCCCGGAGGCTGCTGGCCAAGGCGCGGAGCAGTGCACCCACAGCCCGTGTGCGTAATGTGGCAGGCTGGCGGGGTGGGGCCATCTGGAATATCTCATGTGCACACATGGATCCAGCGAAGGGTAAAATGGGGAAGAGAGCTCAGGCCGTAGCCCAGTCTTGTTGTTATTGGGCTTTAAAGTGTGTCTATTTCTTAATCCTCATTTTTCATGTACATGAGACCATTTATAAGGTATATACGATGTAGCCGGATAGATGCATAGAAGATGAGTCATGGCATGAAGCATGGTCACATAGGTGCTGTGGGAGTGACTCTTCTGTGTAGTGCTGTCTTTCTGCTTGGCAGGTGTTTATGAAGTCTGTGAAGCTGGAGTGGGTGCTAGGGAACATTGCAGCTGCCCAAGAGCTGTGCGAGGAGGCGCTGAAGCACTATGAGGACTTCCCCAAGCTGTGGATGATGAAGGGGCAGATTGAGGAGCAGGGGGAACTGATGGAGAAGGCTCGTGAGGCCTACAACCAGGGGGTGAGCCTCTGCCAGGACCCTGGGCCACAGCCAACCTACCTCATGGAGCCACACACCTTGGCAGTGGAGTCGTCATTGCCTCTTGGGCTAAGGAGAGTTGGAGGACCAGGGACTTGTTGAGGTCCCAGCTGATAGAACTGTGGGCTCTGCACCAAACCCTGGTTCCTTCACTGGATCCTGTGCCCTTTTCCTTCTACTAGCACATGCCTGTGCTTGGGGTGGGATGTGTGGGGTGTGGCATGCGAAAAGTTAAGGTTGATATGTACGTGGCACAACTGCACACGTAGAAATCTACACACATATGCATGTATACACAGCACAACCACATGTATAACTACATACACACCCATATGTGCGTGTACAAGACACAACCAAATCTGAAAAGCCCGTGTGCAGAGCCTGAAGTGCATGCTTCTATGCTTTCCAGGTCTGAGGTGAGCTCAGGTGGAGCCAGCCAAGGATGTGTTCCAGTCTTTTGTGGACACCACCTGACCTCCTCTCTTGGCTTGTTGACTGCAGCTAAAGAAATGCCCCCACTCCACACCCCTGTGGCTCTTGCTTTCCCGGCTAGAGGAGAAGATTGGGCAGCTGACTCGAGCACGGGCCATTTTGGAGAAGTCTCGTCTGAAGAACCCAAAGAATCCTGGGCTGTGGTGAGTCTTGGGCTGTTGGCCCATCTTCACCTCTAGGGGACTGTACAAGAGTCACTTGCAGTGTTTCAGCTCAGGCTCCCATGGTGGGGGCAGCATGAGGAGTCATGGTTTCTCCTTTGGGAAGTTGGGTCTCGTTGATAGGACAGGCCTATAGCTGGTTCGATGCTGATAGCACCCAGGAAGTGAGGAGTTAATGATGGGTTGGAAGTGAGGCCGAGAGCACATGCCACAGAAGAGGTGGTGTTGGCAAGGACTTGGGAGTTGAACAGGAGTTTGCCAGGGGAAGCATGGTGTTCTGTCTAGAGAAGTGTGGAGTCCAGGTCAGGGCAGCAGGCTGGAGTGTGAGAAGACACTGCCAAGGAGGCACAGTTCTCTCCCCTGGGAGGTGTGTGCTTGTCCTGGTGTCTTTACTTGCATCTAGAGCAAGTAGGTTTCAACGCTTGGTTGGGGGAGCTACCTTGGGCCTGACAGGCTGTGGCTGTGGCATTAGCATTACTTCCTCTAGTGGACAAGCCCTACAGAGAACAGAATTCCAGCTGCTGCAGTTACTGAGACAAGAGTTTTCTGCCAGCGGGTGGCTGGATGTCCATGGGCCTGTCTCCCCAGGTTGGAGTCCGTGCGACTGGAATATCGTGCAGGCCTGAAGAACATTGCCAACACACTGATGGCCAAGGCATTGCAGGAGTGCCCCAACTCTGGTAAGGGCTCTCTGGACACCAGTGAAGAGTGGCTTTGAGCGAGCGGGACCTGGCTTCAGGCAGACTGATAGGGTGTGTGTCCAAGTCATTTCAGTCAAGTTTCTTTACACTTGGTCATGGTTGAGTTCACAGTTTCAGCGAAGTTTGAGTTCATATTCTGAAGTGCTACCATTTCTTTTTCTTTCAAGATTTAACTTTATTAATCTAAGAAATGCATATGTAGCATAGAGAAATGTGGAGTTAAAAGGACGAAATAGAAATCTCCTTTGGCCCATTACTCAGATTCTTGCTCTTACTGTTTGTAGTGTTACAAGCTATAGTATTGTCCACAGTTAAAATCATAGTATTTGACGTTTTGCTTTTTTCCTCTCCTTGTACCAGGGGTTGAACCCAGGGCCTTTGCAGTAAGCCATGTTCTTGGCCCATTTTTTTGAGATAGGCTCTTACTAAGTGTCCCAGGCTGTTCTTGAATTTATGATCTTCCTGCCTCAACCCCTCAGCGTGCTAGGATTACAGGCATGTGCCACCCTCCCCAACTTGGTGTTTCACTTTTTTTGTTTGTTTTTATGGGGCTGAGAATTGAATGTAGGGTCTTATGTGTCCTGGGCAAGTGCTCTGTCATTGAGCTACACTCCCAGCCCTGTTGTACCTTTTTAAAAAGCTGAATATTTAGTGAGGACTTTTGATTCTTGTTAAATATTCAGGAATGTACATTTCTAGTCGCTTTATATATGTGCTGGCAACATAGCCTCAGTTGTTGGCTATTTATTAGACTTTCAAGTTATTTCCATTTACCCCCTTTTATCTCCAATTTTTTTTTTAATCTCCAATTTTAATCTGGTACTGCTTCAAGGTTACCATCTGTATTAGTCAGTATTCCCTAGAGAAACAGATGCAATGGTAGATATATGAATATTTGAGAGCTTACAATTTGGCTTCCTTGGGCTTCTTACAAGTTAGGCATGGAAGCGTGCAGAGGGTCCGTCTGCAAGCTGGAGATCCAGAGGGCCCAGCCAAAGGTCTGGAGGTCCAAAGGATTCAGGCGAAGGTCTGGAGGCCCGAAGGATCCAGGCGAAGGTCTGGAGGCCCGAAGGATCCAGGCGAAGGTCTGGAGGCCCGAAGGATCCAGGCGAAGGTCTTGAGGCCTGAAGGATCCAGGCGAAGGTCTAGAGGTCCGAAGTATCCAGGTGAAGGTCTGGAGTTCTGGAGCTCCTCCAAAGGAAGCGAAACCGATCCAAAGAAACCAGCCGGGCTATATCCCTCTTCATTTCCCCTTCATACCATCTAGAGAACGGGCCGCCCTAGGGTGGATCTTCTACACCCTAGGGTGTAGAATTGCTAAACCAATGTAGTTAAGCTTCTCTTACAAGTTGACACAATCAATCAACTGTCACACCATCTGGTTTTTTTTTTTTTTTTTTTCCTCTTTCTCCTTTTTTGGTTCTTGGGATCGAACTCAGGGCCTTGTTGCCTGCAAGGCAAGCACTCTAACCACTGGACTAAATTCCCAGCCCCAACTTTACTATCTTTTATGTGAATTTTTACTAGTATTTCTGTTTTGTTACAATAAATTCTTAGATGTGGAGTTACTGAGTCATTAGGAATGAAATCTTGAAGGTTGTTAATGCTTCTATCCGTTACCCTAGATCACTGTCTGGTCTATACTCAGACTAGGAGGGCAGCTGGTAGGCGGAGACTTGGGGCCTTTATGCCTGCCCCTAAGCAGGCCCCTTTCAGGGTAGCCTGTGTAGGAGGGCATGTTTCTGTGAATCCAGAGGTGAGACTGAGGATCGGATTTTTGTTTCTGGACTTCAGGTATCCTGTGGTCTGAAGCTGTCTTCCTTGAGGCCAGACCCCAGAGGAAGACCAAGAGTGTGGATGCCCTAAAGAAGTGTGAGCATGACCCTCACGTGCTCCTGGCTGTGGCCAAGTGAGTGGGAGTCCTCTTGGAGTTGCTGACCCTTAGACCTAATGGGGACTTTTGCTGTCTGCCTTTCCTTGGCAGTGCTAAATGTGCCTGGGAGCAGGGTGGGTATCCCTGGTTCTTGGCTGCTGGAGCTTTTGTTTCTTCTGGGGTGTTGCATTTCCAGACAGAGGTCCCATAATGTGTGCTGCCCTTTTTGGGTATCTGTCTATATCACTCCATCTCCTTGGTCTTCCTGGGCCATCCCTTATTCTAGTTTCTCCTACTCTTCCTCCTCCTTCTTCTCTTCCTTCCTTCTCGCCTTCCTTCCTTTCTTTCTTTCTTTTATTTTTTTCTTTCTATTTATTTTTCCTTTCAATACTGGGGATTGAACCAAGGGCCTTCAAACTGAGCTTCATCCCCACCCCTTTTAAAAATTTTTAGATTTTTCTGATGTCACCTTGCTAGGTTGCCCTTGCTGGGCTTGAACTTGTGTTCCTCCTGGCTCAGTGAACCAGAGTGCTGGGATTATAGGCATGTTCCACCATACCCAGTGAGACCCAGGTTTCTAGTGGGGGCTGTTCTCTTTGTCTCTGTCAAGTTTCAGTTTTTATTGCATATAGCCTGGGTTGCATGGCAGACAGTTGCTGATGTTGGGTAGAATTTAAGTAATAAATAGAACTCCTTGGTTCAAGGGGCTTCAGCCAAGAAATTTGTTTTTATTGCCTTAGGGGAAGAAGTCAGACTTTCAGCTCTGGGATCCTGGGAACAACCCTGAGTTGTGTCTGGGATAGAAACAACTATCCATCCTTGTGTCTGGGATAGAGATGACTGACTAGAGTCCATCTCTCAGAACACATGGTTTTCAGGGGAAGAAGAGGTCAGCAAGTGACGTCAAAGCACAGGACCAATGCTGACATGCCAGTGCTGGTCAGGGGCTCTCTGGGAGGCCGTTCTGGAGCCATGAAGGGCATCGGGAAGATGGCATGAGGTTGTGGCTGCCAGACTTTAGAGCCATCCTAACTCCATAGGGTCTCTGCTCCCTTCCAGAAAAAGGAAGCCACCTGAGGGGTTGGGCCTGAGTATGGCAGGGAAGCCAAGAGTGCTAAGGGCACTGTTAGAAAGGACCAAGTGGTCCTGGGTCTCCCACTTGGACTCCTGAGGCTGGTGCTCAGGACGGCAGTTGCCCCGTGGAGGTGGTTCATCCCATCTCATCCCCTGCCCCTCCACCCACACTCAATACCCCCATGCCCTGATGCAATGTGTAGAGACAGAGCCTTCCTAGAGCTGTTCTTGGCTGTCCTGTGGGTGGCACTGGGTCTCTAGGGGTCTGGCAGCCTGTGCAGCTCTCTAATGCCTGTGGCCCCTGCAGACAAGGGAGGCTTCTTGGGTTCTGGTTTGTGTCTGACTGGGCTTCCGTCCTTCCTTCTGTCCTTGTGCTTCCTTATCCCAGAGTGACTTATGTGTGGCCCTCAGATAGGGCAGCCGTAAAAACATTATAAAAGACTTTGCTAAAGTAAATAAGTCACTCCCTGCTGTTCCTAAGCCAGTGTTCCATGGGTCTGTTATCTGAGCTTTTGCTCTTTAAATCACAGTTTATCTAACACCAAGTAATTAAGAGTGCCATATGGCTTAAAAAACAATCAGGTTATCACAATGTGAAATTATTCTGTTTGGTGCCTGAGACCAGCACAAACAGCTGTGCTGTCAGGTTCTTCAGTGCATCGGGCTCCATGGCGTGGTGGAAGCAGCCAAGTTCCAGGCAGCCAGAGTGCCCATCACACACATAGTGTACCCTGCTGTCCTGCCTTTGTCAGCAGGTGAGGAGGCGTACCCATGGAGGCCCTAATTTTGTTCCTGATCGTCCACTCTCTTGGCTTCCAGCATGGACCCTCTTCAGCCTGGTTTTCAGATGTCTGTGTATGTAGCAGGCACACCAGGCATGTATGCTGTGGTTTGAGTACTGTGGAGCTGCAGCCTCTGGCAGGATCAAATCCCCAGTACTGACCAAAAGCCTAATTTCTTAGTGTTTTGCTTGGTTTGCTGCAGGGAGCTGGGTGGACAGAGCAGAGTGGACCAGCAGGCATCTTTCTGAGGAGTAGGCTGAACATCACAGTTAGTGCTAATCAGAGCCTTAATTAACGGTTGGTCAAGTTTGGTTTTATCTTGTATTTGGCCCAGGGGAAATAGTTTTAAGGAGTTGACGATTTTGATCTGTATATGAATATTTTGTTTTAAGAAGCAGATACTTGAAGGATGGTTGTGCTTGACAATCAGGTGACTTCCAGGCAGCCTAGGAGCATTGTTCAGAACCTCTCATGGCATGTGCCAGGGCTTGCTGGGGCTGTCCAGATGTGGGGTATAGCTGATGACCCGCACAAGTGGATAAGGATGGCCCCAGGTCATACCCACAGCCCTGCAGATGCCATTGTGTACCTCTTACTCTTGAATTCTATCACCCCTCTCCTGCAACAGGCTGTTCTGGAGTGAGCGGAAGATCACCAAGGCCCGGGAGTGGTTCCACCGCACAGTGAAGATTGATTCAGACCTGGGAGATGCCTGGGCTTTCTTCTACAAGTTTGAGCTGCAGCACGGCACTGAGGTGAGGCTGAGCCACCGGCACACAGCACCTTCCTGTTAGTTTCCTGGCCTCTGGGGCTGCTGGAGAGCTCCACCAATCTGGGACCACCCAGACCTCTCATTCTCTGTTGGTCTGGAAGGCAGAGATGGGAGGCACAGCGAGTCTGTCTCCACAACTTTTTTCTGCTTATAATTGAAATTTCCATTTGAAGTAGCCCCTTTTCCCCTGAGCTGCATCACTAGCCTGTTTTATTTTTGCTTTTGAGACGGTCTCACTAAGTTGTCCAGGCAGAACTCAAACTTGTGATCCCCTGTCCCTCAGTGCTGGGATTACAGGCGTGGCCACTACACGCAGCTGTCACCATGCCCCTCTATCTTATTTCTGTTTTTGTTTTGAGACAGGGTCTCATTAAGTTACCCAGGCTGACCCAACTCATGATCCTCCTGCCTCAGCCTCCTGTGTAACTGGAATTACAGGCCTGTGCACCTGCACCTAGCCTGTGACCCTACTTTAAGGGGTCACTTGATGACAGGGATGTGTCTTAAAAAGGGGAGTGGAATTGGCTCTGGGCTCTGTCCTCGTGGGCCTAAAATGGGCATGATGTTCCGAGGGTGCCAGGCAGCAGCCCCTCCCCTGCTGAGCCTTGTCAGACTCATGCTCACAGGCGGGAGCGACCAGGTGTCATGGGGTCTCCCCGAAGCAGCAACCAGGCCACATTGGATTTGGTAAGCACTGCGCACTAAGGTGGCCTTGGGGCTGTGCAGCCCTTGCAGACCATAGAGTCAGTGTTGACAGCTCCGTGCACAGACACATTGACTGGAGCTCTGCTTCCCAGCAGGGGTGTTGTCTTTGTGGGGGGGCAGTGCTGAAGATCAAACTCAGGGCCTTGAGCTTGTTAGGTAAGCACTCTACCATTGAACTAAATTCCCAGCCCCTTAGGGGGGTTATTTTGAGTAATCCTTCTGAATCCACTACCTACCCACCCTGCCTGCTGGGCTGGATGCTGCTCTAAGGAGGTCCCATCTGAAGGGCTTTCTGGTCCCTCCCCAGGAACAGCAAGAGGAGGTGAGGAAACGCTGTGAGAACGCAGAGCCCCGGCATGGGGAGCTGTGGTGCACCGTGTCCAAGGACATCGCCAACTGGCAGAGGAAGATTGGGGAGATCCTGGTGTTGGTAGCTGCTCGCATCAAGAACACCTTCTGAAGCGGGGCATGGGGGCAGCACATGGACAAGTGTGCTCAGGGCCTTAGAAAGCTGCATTCATTAAAGATTTTTATGTAGCATATCAGGGCTGGGGCCTTATTAGTTTTATCCATGCCACATTCCCTGGCATGTGTTTTTGCAGTCTCAGTCTGTCTTCCTGCTTGTGAGTGGGTAGTCATAGTAGCTCTGGTTTGGGCATGAAGAAGCATGGTTGGAGTAACAGGGCTTGCTGAAATTTGGTGGAGAATGTGATGGGAGCATAGGTCTGGAGACAGCAGGACACCATCTCACAGGTCTGACACAGCAGATTGGAGGCCATACAGGACCCAGCTATGAGTGGGAGGAAGCACTTGGCAGGGTCACACTTACAGGGTAGGGGACTGTTACGGCTTGTTTCTAGATGTCCCCACAAAGCCTCATGTGGTCATAGATGGGATTTTTCTGAGTTGGCTGGATCTAGAGGATGTGATGCTGGGATCGAGAGTGTGTGATTATTAAATTAGTCCACTGATTGATTTGGCATAGTTCTGGGTATGGATGAAGGAAAGACCCACTCTGGGTGTGAGTGCTACCCTCCCTAAGGGTATGCAGCCTGAATAGAATATAAGGGACAGAAGGAGGCCTGCTGCTGTCACTTGTTCCTTCGCTACTTTGCTACCTTCTGCCTGCCATGAGCTCTATCTCTGCAATGCCCCTCTGCCATGCCACCCTACCTTGGAGCCAGCTGATTATGGACTAAAACCTCTACGAACTGTGAACTATAATAAACCTTTTCTCTTTTAACTTTGAGTGTTGGGTATTTTGTCCCAGCAACAAGAGAAGTAACCAAGACAGAATTTGATACCATGAGTGGGATTGTTGCCTGACCACACCTGACCATGTGGTTCAGGAGCCTTTGGAACTGGCTCGTAGGAAGAGTTTAGAACGTTTTGAAGATACTGGCTGAAGAAGCAGCCCTGGAATGCCTTAAGCTGTACTTGATTGGAGATTCTGGTCACATCTCAGAAAACTAGAATGCTAATAGAAATGCACCAGGCTCAGGAGGTTTCTCCTGGGAAAAAGGACTGCATTAGCTGTTAGGATCCAGACAGTGTGTGTTATGCCTTGGCAGAAAGTTTGTCTGCATTTTGCTTGTGTCCAGAAACTTTGCCTGAGACTAAGGGCAGTGGACTAATCTTGCAGAAGAAATTTCAAGACAGTCCAGTGTTGACACAGTGGCATGGCTATTGTTGGGGGCTTTTAGCTAGATGTGTGTTGAGAATTAAGAGCAAAGAGCCCAGCAGAATTATTTAAAACATTGTGAGTAGACAGGTGTGATGGCAAGCACCTGTAATCCCAACACTCAGGAAGCAGAGGCAGGAGCATCACCACAAGTTTGAGGCCAGCCTAGACTACATAGTGAGTTCAAAACCAGCCTGAACTACATAGTGAGACCCTGTCTCGAATAACCAAAATAAATAAATAAAATGTGTGAGTTTGGCCAGAAAGGAAGCTCCAGTAAAGCTATGGACTGCAAAGATAGAGCAGAAGAGTACTTGGTTTTTGAGAAGGAAAAGGACCTGAGGCCATTCCAAGAAACAGGACTCCTGGGGCTGGGGATTTAGCTCAGTGATTAGAGTGCTTGCCTTGCAAGCACAAGGACCCGAGTTCAATCCCCGGTACCACAAAAAAAAAGAAAAAGAAACAGGACTCCAGCCTTTGCAGCCTCAAGGTTGCAAAGGTGAAAGAATTTGCTTTGAGAAGAGTTAGCCCCTGTTCCAGAATGCTGCAGCCTAGAGAATTTGTTCCTCAGGTTTGGGTTCAGAGTACTCAGCGATCCAGACATTCGAACTCTACAGCCAAGAGAGAAGGAAGCCTGGCTTCTGTTCCAGCTGTCGACAAACCTTGGTGTCATCCATGTGGTGCTGATTTGCA
>PVJO010011003.1:15670-61888 GCA_004026905.1 Hystrix cristata
CGCGGCCCTGGCTTTAGGTGCATGCAGAATGCCAGAGTTGTGGGGTCAGGAAGGCTCCAACCCAGATTTCAGAGGAAGGCCCAGGGGACCAGGCAGCCCTGAGAGGGTGGCATGTGAAGCTGTGAGTGTGAAGTCGAAGGTGCAGTAAAGGCCCCAGAAGGTTGGAGAAGCCAGGAGCATGAATCATCTGAGGAAAGCTGTAAGGAGTGAGCAGAGCCAGCCCAAGAGAGAAGCCATGCAAGCTACAGCCATTAGCAGTGTTACAGGAGCAGAGCCACCCAAGCCCTTTGAATTTCACATCTTGCCACAGATTGCCTCTGATGCTGTACATGGAACTACAGGATTTAATGTTTACCCTGCTGAATTTCGGACTTGCCTTGGTCCCATTTCTTTGTATCCACCTATTTGTACCTTTTGGAATGGAATGTGTGTTTTGTACCATTATATGTCGGAAGTGTTTAACTTTCTTTTCATTTGTACAAGGGCTCGCAGCTAAGAGTTTGCCGTAAATCTCGGAGGAGACTTTAGACTTGGACTTTTCAGCAGTGCTGAAACTGTTAGGACTTAGGCAACTCTCGGAGATGGACTAAATGCCTTTTGCATAAAGGGATGTGCATTGATGTCTAGATGACCTCCAAAGGCTCATGCAGTCACAGGTGGGGCTTTTCACAGCTGGCTGGATCTAGGGTGTGTGGTTCTGGGATGAAGGTGTGTGGTTACTAAATTAGTCCGCTGATTGGTTTGGCACAGTTCTGGGAGCCGATAATGGGAAGGCCCACCCTGGGTATGTTTGACTCCGTCCAAAGGCAGGTACCCTGGAAGGGAAGAAAGGGAGAGGTAGGCTGAGGCCACTGCTTCCTTGCTACTTCATTGCTTGCTGCTGCTTCTGTTACTGCTGTTTGTCATCTGCTGCCTCCCACCTGCTCTGCGATGCCCGTCTGCCAGGTCACCCTGCCTTGGACCCAGCCGATTATGGACGGAAACCTCCACAAACTGTGAGCTAAATAAACCTTTCTTCCCTTAACTTTGGGTGTCAGGTATTTTGTCTCAGCAACAAGAAAAGTAACTAAGACAGATGTCATTTCTGCTGATTTGGCATCTGCTGTCCTGCAATTCTGTAAGTCTCAGGAGCTACAGTTGCATAAGTGCTAGAACCCAGGTTATCTGAGGAATGAAGATAAATCCTCCCTGAGAGCTTTCCTCATCTCCCCTCCTGTTGTCCTCCCTCCTTCCTTCTTCCATCCTCCTTCCTCCCTCCTTCCAATCTCCTCCCTCCTCCCGGCCCCACCCTGGGCTCTTCCCTCCCAGAGAAGTGACTGGTGTGGCCAGTGGGGCAGGAAGTCAGAGGTGTGGCCAGGAGCAGGGTGCAGGGAGACAATCATTAGAGCAGGGTGCAGGATTTTCCCTGAAGAGCTCTCAGGTATAAAAGTGGAAAACTGACAGCCGGTGCTGGAGAAGGCATCTTTGCGCCCTTAACGCTACTCCCGATACACACTGGGTTGATGGCTTGCAGGCCCAACATGCCACCCAACAACCAGGACACATGAAAACATTGAAAGCAGAAAAAAATGGAATTTAATACGCATTTTAAAGAATGTAAAAAAACAAAAAACACAGCCAAATGCCCAAATTTTTAATTCAATCAGACACACAATTTAAAAATAGCTTTGCCTTTTACTGAAAAAGAAGTTAATTTCAATTTCTTCCTGAATCTAGCCCAAGGGAAAAGATGCAGGGCTCGGCGCGTCCCTCTGTCACTCAGCACCTTCCCCAGCTCTGGGCCCGGGAGTTCAAGGACAGTACACGCCAGGCAGGGCAGAGCCCACAGAGCCGCATCAGGAGGGAGACCACGAGCTGCTCTGGTGCCGACCCGCAGGGTGCTTCCTTGGAAAACCCACAGTGAGCAGAAGGGGACCCTGAGCTGGAGACTCGGGTGAAGAGGGAGCTGCACAGGAGTTCTGTCTGCAGCATTCTGGAGCAAACGCTCCTCACTGCCCTGCCCGGCCAGCGCTGCACCTGGAAGTGGTGGAGCCTTCTGTGCTCCTGGGTCCAGGAGACGAGATGCTGTGCCTGGATGGAGGCCACGCTGGGGAGCCACCTCCACGACACTGTGCGCTGCTCCCTGAATGCTGATCTTCACACTTCACTGTCTTTACAGAAATTAATCCTCTGGGGCTGGGGATTTAGCTCAGTGGTTAAAGTGCTTGCCTTGCAAGCACAAGGACCCGAGTTCGATCTCCAGCACCAAAAAAAAAAAAAAAAGAAAAAAAAAAAAGAAATTAATCCTCATTCAGTTCAACTGGAGAAACTCGCTTCCTCAGTTCTCTAGTTTACTCTGAGGAGAGTGAATTGTTATCTGATCGTCAGGTTGAAGGAGCTGCTGTGGGGCCCACAGAGGCAGGAACAGACCTGAGGCCGGGGACCAGAGACCCCAGAAATCACCAGCAGGGTGTTGAGTTCGAAGTCACTGCTGCAGAGCTGCATTTGGCAGCTGCTGTCCCGGACCTCCTTATGCCAATCTGCACGTCCCAAGGGAGGGCTGGACAGTTAGACTGTGCCCCCGTTTTTCTGACCGTGAAACTCATCTTTGCAATAGGCTCACTAAGCCAACTCTGAGCCACAGTGATCCTGATGGCTAAAACACAGGAAGTCCAGGAACACGTAAGAGAATTCTGCAATACTGGGGATATTCTTATGCTAAAAATTTACCTTCGTTTATCTGAAATTTACATTGCAGTGGGCATCTTGTACTTTTATTCACTAAATCTGACCATCCTGCACATGATTCAAAATTATAATCAGCCCTTGGTGGGCCCCCAAATAGTGGTCCCAAAAGATGCCCATGTCCCAGCGTGGGCACCTGGCAGTATGGCTCCGTGACAAAGGGGAAGGACAGTGACAGAACCCAGACTGCTGGCCCATGATCTTCAAATGGCGAGATGTTCTGGGCTGTCCAAGTGGGCCAAAGAGTCACAGGGGTCCCGGACAGTGCAAGCTGGAGCAGAGGCAACTGTGAGGATGAGCGTGCTCAGAGAGACACTGTGTCCACGGAGGAGGCACCACAAGCCGAGGATGCAGGTGCCCTCAAAAGCCAGAAGACGCAGGAAGCAGATTCTTCCCTGGAGCCTCGAGTTCGCGACGCCTTGGTATTAGCTCAGCAGGACCATTTCAGATGCTACCCAACAAAGTTGTAAATCAGAAAATCAAGTTGCTTTAGGACACTGGGTCTGATAATTTGTGAGAGGAGCCAGAAAAGCCAGCTGCCTGAAGCCCACTCCTGTCTTCTGCTCTGTAGAAACCCACACGTGGCTCTGGTAGTCCTGGCAGGTCTGGTGCACTGGGCTGCAGCTTTTAAATGAATTTGCCCCTTAGTTGCTCTAGTGTCGATGGAGTCGTTTAACCTCCCCACCCTCCAGGTTCTGGGGCGCTGCAGGTGGAGGGTGAGCGGGAGCCTGGGCACGTGGGGTTTGTGCAACAGAAGCAGCTTCCGATCCATTTTCTCCCCTGAGCCCTGCCAGCTTTTACTACAGAAGTTCCTTCACATGGGTGAGAGTGGCCCTTAAAAGGTGTGACAAATAATGCACCGCGCTGGGGGGTCCCCGAGTCTGGGGCCGGGCGCGGGTCAGGGGACCTCGTGCACAGGGGAGGAAGGAGGCGGACACTCAGGCTGGCCCTGCGAGAACCTGGGCATCCCGGTTTCCTCGGCTCCTTTTCCTGCCCCCAGAGGGGGTGTCCACAGCCCCCAGCGTTCCCTCCGTCACTGCTGTAACAGACAGCCACGTATTTACCGGCTCAGAGCAGCACAGATTTCTCATCATACAGCCTGGAAGGAAACGGTCCCTGTGGTCTCCCTGGGCTACAGTCAAGGTGTGAGCAGTGCTGGTTCGTCCTGGAGGCTCCCAGAGGATCTGCTTCCTGCCTTTTCCAGCGTCCAGAGGGATCGCCCTCCTTCTTCAAGCCAGCGGCGCAGCACCTCCCGATCTCTCCTCGTCCTGTTGCCTTTCTCTGACTGCTGCTGCGCCTCGTGAGGAGGGATTACACTAGGGCCTCCTGGGCCATCGGGATCATCTCCCTTCTCCAGGTCCTTGAGGACCATTGTGCAAATTGCAAAGTCTCTTTTGCCACTTCACAGATGGAAATGGATACTCGTTTATAGGCTGGTGAAGCTGCCAGGGACTGTTTCGAACCAGGGTACCTCTCTGCCTGAACAACACTGCCTGACTGATAAAACTGGACACTCCTACCAAGCGTCCCAGCCGAGGTAGAGGGAGGCCTTGCTCGGGCACAAGGCCATGTGGGGAAGCCTGTCACCAGACTCTTTCTCTTGCACTTCTCCGTGGATGCTAAACATAGCAGACACGGGTGCTGGGCAGAGAGGTCTAAAGAGTTCCTGCCCATGAGACCGGTCTCCAGTCTCATTCCTGGGTCCTGCCCGGACAGACAGAGGCTGGCTGGACAGAAGCTACCTGCATGAACACATCTGAACAGGCAGTGGACCTGTGTGCAGGGGCATGTGGATTGTGCTCAGAAGAGGGAACAGAACAGTTTGGGCGCTGACGGTGCCAGAGGACGCTCCCAGGGGCTACTGGATGCCAGCCCACCTGGGCCTGCACTGCATGTGGGGGCGGGGTCAAGGACACCCCTAGAGCAGGCAGCCAGATGGGGAAGGCAAGGTCAGGAAGGGCCCAGTCAGCAGGGAGCAGCCCCTTCCCGATGCAAAGAACACCCCAGGAGCCCACACTCTGGGTCACTGGATATGAGGCTGAGGGCTGGGTGGGAAAGGGAAGCAGGAGGGAACGTGGCAGAGGGTCACAGCAGAGAGGTCGGCCCCGTCCTGAGGAAAGTGGCCCCAGACCTCAGGGACTCTGTGGACAGGGCAGGGCAGGCCCCTCTGGACCTCCCAGCACCGCTTTCGCCTGCTCTCAACAGCCTGCCTGGCTCAGCTCCGGACTCTGAGGACATATTTATTAAACATAGCATATTGCAAATGACTAGATTTTAATTTCAATATACTTTGTTAAAAATAGGTTGACTCTCACCAAGAGAAGGACCACAGGCAGGGGCTTTAAATGGCTCGTCTTTGGAACATCAATAGCATGGAAAATGTTATTAGAATAATTTTTCATCATGAATAATGAACTAGTGGAGTAATCTGGCAATGTCACATAATATTTTACATCCCCAGTAAGAGCAGGCTCTGTTTCAACAGAGGATGGAGAGATGGGGTGCGGGAAGAGGGCAGAGCTGGGGTCTGCCGGCAGGTGGTAAGGGACCTGAAGATGCCTGGTGGGCAGGGGCTTTGGGCCAAGTCCCAAGGAGCGTTAGCTGCCATAACAGCCGGGTGTCTCAGGCCCACCCAGCTGGCTCTTATTTCTTGTAGAGAGTCTCCGGTTTCTCTTCCAAGCATCCCTGTGACCTGCCATCCTGCTGAGCGGGGTGCATCTAACCTTCCTTCACACCTTGGAAACTTCTCTTGTTTCTTTACCCTTGAAAAATGCCAGGAATTCTGCAGCCTGTGAAAGTTCTGGAGAAATTCATGACCATGCACGGGGTATCTGATCAAAGAGGGAGATGTTCAGGGTCCCCTCGCCAGCCCTTCTGCTCTGAACTCCTATGGCCAGGCCTGCTTCAGTCCACGGCTGACGCTGTCCTCGGGACCCACATGCAGCCGACAGGACAGAGGCCCAGCGGCCATCGTCTCAGTTCAGGCCAAGTGCCCACTCCTACCAGTTGGCCGTGGCCAGAGCAGGGCCAGGTCATGGAAGTGCAGAGGCTTGGCCTGGGGGTGGGGAGGGGGAAGTGGGGCAGTCACCACAGGAGGCGGAAGCCATCTGTGTGATCTTCCCTCCTCCCCTCAGTTCTCTTGGCCCTCTGTGTCCCTGAGGCTGGGTACCTGGCTCGCAGCATCTGAGGATCTGACTTCCTAGTGCGGCAACCCTTGAGCACGGAGGGTGGCAGGCATGGAGTACAAGCCCACTGAGGAGCCGATTAGCTGTGGACCACCATGGGGAAGACCCAGGGAGGGAGTCTGAGGTGGACCTGCTGCATCACTTCCAGGAGGTGTGCTGGAGGTGGGAGAAACAGAGTCCAGGATGGAGGGTCCCTGGGCAGGTGAGAGGGCAGAGGGGGACTGGCCGGAAGGCAGCTCAGGGCAGGGGCCCAGGCCAGCCGTGCGTTGAGTGTCCACACAGACACCAATGCCCTCCTGTAAGACTCCAGTTATAGGGCAAGCCAGGGGGCCCCTGGGAGGTCTTGGGGTGGGTGCCGAGGGAGATCGCTGTGTCCTTAAGTCACCCCCAAGACGCTGAGGGGAGACCACAGGCCTGTTGGTTGGAAGGTAGTTGCAGGCTGGCAGGGCAGCCTCAGCTGTGAGGGGCCAGGAGGCCGAGGCCAAGGCCTTGGATTGTCTGGGTAGCAGGCACTGGGGTAGGTGAAAGGGGGACCGTGAGCCCATCTGCTGTTTTCCAAAGATGCTCTGCCTCTGTTCACAGGCCACTTTCAGTCTTCTCTCTCTGTCACATAGAGACCCTAGTGGTATGAGTATATACTAGTGAGTGAGCGTATCTGGGTGTGAGTGTGCATGTAAGAGACTGAGTTGGTGGGCATGTTAGTGTGTGTGAACATGAGCAAGGGTTTCTCATGTGACTGTGTGGTGAGCGAGGCACACTGGATGCTCGTGGCCACGTGTGTCGGGGCAGCCGGCTGCGACGCCCACAGACTGTTGTCAGCGTGGGCGAGTGCGTGGGCTGGGACTGGGGCGCCAATGCGTCTCTGCAGGCCCAGACTCCACTCACATCCACGGGCTGCATAATCACCCTCGAAACGCTCCCCACTGCTGGCCACGGCCTTATTCTCTCCCTCTCTTTTCTGTAGTGTCTCACCCTGCAACTGACAATTAATGTTCCAAAGAACATGAAATGGAAGAGAAATTACAGCAATTCATCAGCTGAAATTATAGGTGTAGACACATGTCAGCAGTGGAAACAGTTCCTATCAAAATTAAAGTATTTGGAGATTTTCCTCAAATTTCAAATTATGCAAATACCATTTTCTGAGGTGCTGCTGAACAGTGTTGTGGTTGCAGGATTACCTGGAAACGCCTCATCATGTGCTCAGGACACAGTTCCTGAGTGCGGAGACCCCATCTTGGGGACGGACGGACGCCCAGAGTCCAGAGCTCAGCAGAGCTGCCGCAGCAGAGCCTGGGCAGGGCGCCTGGTGTTCCCTCGGCTGGGGCAGCTGCGCAGCACCCAGGTGGGCCCAGAATCTTGCCACGAGCCACGGCTCCCCAGAATAGGGCTTCAGCTCAGTGTGCCCACGAGCCCCCAGGTCTTGTCCAAGTGCAGATTCTGATGAGGGAGTCACCACCTTGCGTTTCTAGCAGGCTCCCGGGTGCCACCGCTGCCCCTGCTGTGCATGAGCAGGACGCACTCGGAGCAAATGGCCTGTGGCCCGGGCTGGTCCTGGCCTCACGATGGAACCATCAGGAGCCGTCGCGGCGGGCCAGCGGTAGGACAGGAGGCTGAGACAACAGAACAGCTCCTGGGTGCTGTAGACTGTTACCTCTGCAGCAGGGCCTCTTCTAACAGACCGTTCTGAAGCCTGATGAAACCACAAGAGCAGAACGTTCGCACGCAACAAGAAAGCGTCAGCAAGGAAAAGGCTAGACCAACCCTCTAGCCTCCCTTGCTCTTGGTCACCTTAAAGTCACTAATTTGGGGCCGCACAGCTGGGGATCCCCCGTCAGCTCCCCGCTGGCTCTGCAGACACACGGCTCGTGACGACAGTTGTCCGGGATCCTTTCCTGACTCTACTTGGGCGTCTGTCTGAGGGCGACCGGCGGGGGTGGAAGGCTGGCTGTCGGCCTCATGCTGTGCCTGACCCTTCATGGTCTTGCCCTCGGGTCGGACTCTGCTCAGCTCTGCTGAGTCGGCCATGTAAGAAACGTTTCTTCCAGGCCCCTGACGGGGGTTAACCTGCCCACTGCTGCTGGAGCTGGGGGGCGTTTCTTCTCCCCGTCCTTGTGCTTTTGCAGCAGCTTGAGCGTGGAGCCTTCAGCCCTGTGTGAGGCCGGCGCCTCTGCAGGAGGGTGATGTCAGCTCTCAGAGCGACTCGGGAGGGCCCAAGAGAAGCCGGCCACCTGTGAGTCCAAGTATCGGGCCGGGATGTTCGCACAGGACGATGGCGCCAGACACAGGGAAAGTCACCCGCTTCTAGGATGAGTTGACTGTGACCACCCAGTGGAAATTGCTGGACTTTAGCCCATCCAGTAAATCAATAAAAACCTGCTGTTCTCTTTGTTCTGAGAGCAGCAGCCTGGTTGCACTTTCTACCAGTTCTTGGCTTCCTCCAGCCAAAGCCCCTCACCCATCAATAAACCTTTGCCTGGGTAGAACTGTGCACGCTTGCAGTGTGTGGCCCAGTCTTGTTCTGCCGTCTCTGGGTCAACAGCTCTGTCATCCGGTATTGGTGGCATTAAGCAGCCATTGCTCCATGAGATGCATGCTGTCACCAGTAACCTGAGCCTCTGGAAACTGAGGCTGACTGCCCCTCCAGCCCCTAAGTCACACCTGCCGGGGAGCAAGGGCTTGCAGTCTGGCCCCTGATCGTGAGCTCTGGAGGCCAATGTGGTCCCAGAGCTCGGCCTCCAGGCCATGGGCTGTGTCATTTCATTTCAGTGTAATTGATGTTGAATTGGGTACCCTGGTTCCTATGAAATGCCTAAAGGAACTCTGTCCAGCCCAAGACAGCGGCAAATCAGAGCAGCTGCTCCTAATGAAGCCGAGTAGGTGCTGACTACATCTTGGACACTCTTGGCCCCTAACCCACAGAGCATGTGATTAAACTGCATTCTGCACCTGCCAGGGGCAGGGCCCAGCTCAGCAGAGTGTAGGTGGCCTGGAGCCTGAAGGCAGGACAAGAAGGACAGCCCTGCCCTATCCATTCCCTTGAGAGTCTCTGTCCAGGGTCACGAGCTCCTTTGGGCACCCCCTTCAGAGATCCTGACCTTTGGAGGACACTGGGAAGTAGAGAGTGCACTGGCCCAGGCTGTGGCTCCCTGTGAGGCTCCCGTGGTCTCTTTTCCCAGGCCTCCTCACACCTGCCTACAGCCAAGCCCGAGCATTCCCTGCAGGCAGATGGCCTCCACACAGGACAGGCCTGGGGTGCTCGGAAGCCGGCAGAACAGGGCCCTGGCCTCATAGCACTCTGGAGTACCCCATCAGAAGGAGCTCTGTGCTGTGAAAGTGCCAGTGTGACACCCGATGACATGTGAGGGGCTGTCCGCACCACAGCCTCCTGGTTTTAAGAAGGGTTACCCCACACTCGATCTTCGGGAAGCACACGCAGTGCACCTGGAACATGCAGGGTGTCTCTGCAGAGGGGCTCTGGCCCTGGGTGGCCAACACTGCTCTCTGACAGAACTGGGGGACACATTCGAATTGGACATTGGGAGAAGGGCATGAAGTGCTCCCTGAAAATTGTTGGAGGACACGGGCATCTGGGACAGCAGAGACTGCTTGAACTGTGGGGCTTGGGGGCCATCAGCTGGATGGTGTTCAGAGGGATAACCAGACTGGGGATCTGCACGCCCAATAGGCACCTGCGCAACCAGAGTGTGCTGCCAGCAGATCAGCCCTCGGCCGCGGTCACTGCCTCTTCCTGGGCCTGGAGCGAGACCCCGTCATCTTCACCCAAAGGCCACATGTCGCCAGATATGCTGAGTCATTATGTAAAGCTGCTCTGAACAATCGCATAGGATTCTATGTGAACAAAAGCTTTTTCATTTCACTGGGATAAATACCCAGGAATGCAATTGCTGGTCGTATGTAGTTTACATTATTTTATTTTGAGGAACCAGCATTCTGTTTCATGGATTTTCCTTATTGTTTTTGATTGCATTGATTTTGGCTTTTATATTTATTATTACCTTCATTTTTCTTGCTTTGAGCTTATTTCACTCTTCTCTTTCTAGTTTCTTGAGGTAGGAACTTAGATGATTTATTTGGTATCTTTTCTCCCTTCTGTTTTAAGCTATAGTATAAGCTGTGGATTTCTCTCTAAACACTACTTTAGCTCCATCCCATATACTCTGATATGTAGCTTTTCCATTTTCGGTAAGTTCTTTTTTAAAATTGAGGTGAAATTCATAGAACATTAAATTAACCATTTTAAAATGAACATTTCAGTGACATTTAGTATATTCAAATATGCAACCATCCGCTCCAACTTGTTCCAGGATACTTTCATTGTCCTGCACACACAATTCCATACCCATTTAGTGGTTACTCTCATCCTCCCCTCCCCACAGGCCCAAGCAACTGGCAGTCTACTGTCTCTGTGACTAAATCTACTCTGGATATTTCATATTAGCAGGATCACAAAAGATGAGATCATATGTGCCCATCTTCTTTCACTTAGCATGGCTTTGAGTTTCACCTGTATCGTGGCATGTATTAATACATCTTTTTTGGCTAAATAACACTCCACTATATGTATACATCATTTTGTTGTTGATGGCATCTTGGCTACTGTGATGCTACTGTAAACAAGTACTAAGTCAACAGGCGTGCAAGTGTTGGAGTGCCTATTTTCAGTTTTGGGGTGCATGCCTAGAGCTGGCCCTGCTGGATCACATGGAGATTTTATGTGTAACTTGTTGAGGAACCAATCGCCCCGTTTTCCTCATGGCCACACCATTCCGCCAGAGGCACGCGGTGGTTATACTCTCTCCACATCCTCATCTTCACTTGCCCTTTTCCATAATTTATCAACCCACCATTCTGCTGGTTGTGAAGCGGTATCTCTTTGTGGTTTGATTTGTGTTTCCCTAATGACTAGTGATACTGAGCATCTTTCCAAACACTTATGACCATTTATATATGTTATTGGAAAAATGTCTGTTCAAGTCCTTTGTCCATGTCTTAACTAGGCTGTCTCTTTGTTGTTGAGCTATGAGTATTCTTTTTATATTCTGGATTCAAGACCTGTAGCAGATATATTATTTTCAAATATTTTCTCCCATTCTATGTGTTGTCTTTTCCACCTTCTTTCTAATGTCCAGTGTTACACAAAAGATTTTAATTTTGATGAAATGAAAATTATCTTTCTTCTCCTATTGTTGCTCCCCTTTGAGTATCTTATCTATTATCACATTCAAGTTCATGAGAATTTACCTCTCTTTCATTCTAAGAGTTTTATGGTCTTAGTTCTTACATTGAGGTTAATTAAGCCATTTAGGCTTAATTTTTGCATGTCCTGTGAGGTAGGAGGCCAACCTCAGCTTTTTGCATCTATCAGGTTGTCCCACATTATTTGTTAGAAAGACTCCCTGGTGAATGGTCTTAGCACACTTGTTGAAAATTAATTGGCTGTAGACACGAGATGTGATCAAAAACTACAGTGAATGTTTAAATTTTCAAAAAATTATTGCAGCAAAAGGTATATTGCCATTAGTCCCCCTCAAAATAGTCCCCTTCTCTTTGGACACATTTATCCCATTGTTCTTGCCCATCCCAAAGCAGCTCTGGAGTCTTCTTCCGTCAGTGTCAAGGCAGGATGTCAGCTGCCTTGACGTCCTGAATTGATCCCAAACGTCTAGTCAACACATTTTGCCTTTGAGGATGTGCAGTTGAGTCTTTCCACCACCGCCCTGTCAGGCCTGCTTCAGAGGGCCATGAGATAAGCTCTTCATGACTCCAACTGCCACTGCAAATAGAGTTTCTTTCTCCTTTTATCTACTCTTTGGGTAATATTTGTGTGCAATGGGAGATTGATTTTCATACCTGGATTCTACACTTAGCAACTTTGTTGAATGCTGATTAGCTCCTGTGGTTTATCTGTGTATATCCCCGTGCCTCTGTGAAAGTAGCGATGTTTGTCTCTTCCTTCATTCTGGGTCCTCGTTTTTTTTTGTCTTGTATTATTGGCTACTTCCAGTACAAACTGAATTGTGATAATGAGCACTTTGACCTGTATGATAATGCTTCCAAAGCTCCGTTACCACCCAGCAAAGCTCACTGTTCACACTCCCACTATATTTCTGCCTTGCTGGGAACGGACACAGGTGAGCGATGGATTTTGCAAGCTACATTGTCCTGCCCTGTTCAAAAGATCATGGGGTTAGCCTCTTCCCAGCTGTTAATGTTTACAGCGAAGGGCTTTGTCCCTCATTGTGATACATCATTTTTATACACTTAGGACTCAATCTGTTAGCCATTTCTTTAGTCTTGGTCCTGTTTTGATTATACCAGCCCTATAAAATTATTTGGGTAGTTTCTTTATTTTTCTATGAATTGCTTTTAAATATAGTTATTTCCTGTTCCTAGAAAGTCTGATAAATTTTTGCCTGATACAGGTTTAGCCTGTAAAATCTAAGTAAAAAAAGGGTGTGTGTGTGTATATGTGTGTGTGTGTGTGTGTGTGTGTAAAAGAGAGATTCAATTACTGATTTGATTTGTTTAATGGAAGGTAATTATATTTGGTATTTTGAGGTCAATTTTGCCATAGATTTTTTTAATAAATTCATTTATTCCATCAACATTTTCAATTTTACTGACAAAAGTACTCAGTGTCATTTATGGTTTTGAAAATCTGTACTGTATCTGCAAACACACACACACACCAGGTTTTCTATCTGACCAGTCTCATTGAGGGAGCCAGGTCTAGATACTTGCTTTCTTTATGACCGGCTCGCTGGGTCTTCCCAGATGCGAGAGTGACAACCTTCACAGCCGCCAGCCGGGGCTCAGGCCCAGGGACAGTGCAGAGGCTCTAGAGAACCGTGACGAGGAGGCACTGGAATGTGGGGAGGGGCAGACGAGGCCCAGGTCAGCCTGAGTGTGTGAAGTCATACTCCAGGAAGAAGGAGGCTGTGAGGCCGGAGAAGCCCAGGGAGGGAATGGGGTATGTGTTCCCTGGTGCTAGGCATGTGCAAAGATCTGAGAGAGCAGGGGCTGGCAGGCAGGGGTTGGGGTGCTGCAGAGGGAAAGCAGCCCCTCCCCTGGGTTTATTAACACTCCGTGTCACTGGCTCAGCAGGCGTCCAGCACCTGGGGAGGTGGCTGATGACCGATTCTGGAGAAGGACAGTGGGGGGCAGCTAAGAGTTGATTGAGTATCTGATACCATCTGCTGCACTAGAATTCAAGCCCAGGCCCCAGCTCCAGCTCTCTGCCCGCCAGCTCATCTGTGAAAGTCACCTGAGACCTCATCTCTCCTTCCTCAGAGCAGCCAGGCCTGACTAAGATGGATGGAGCTGTGTCCCGGTACGGACAGTCCAAGTCCCTCCATGACCAATGAAGTCACATCGGTTTAGGGACCTATGGCAGCCAGAACCGGGCAAAGCAAATGGGTCCATGACACCTCTGCAAAACTCAGTTTGGAGCAGACTCAGACTGGCCTAGCTGCGGCTTCCATCGGACTAGGCTTTGGGGTCCTCACACACTCTAGAGTAATTGTCTTAAATCTCTGCCTCCCTTTGCATGCAAGTGAACTGCCCAGGAAAATCTTTCCCCAACCAGTTTGCCTTGCTTTTTGTCTAACCAAGATGCTTGTCACCAATCATTCAAAGATCCCTTTAAAAATAATTACCAGTGAACCTAATAAAAAATAAAGCCTATTTTTCAAATAGTAATTGTGAAAGATTTAGAAGTTTAATGTAATCAGTGAGCTGTGATTTCAAGGTGAACATCCACATCTATTTCTAGTGGGCCTTCTTTTCTCTTTCTTTTAGAGCAGATTAAAGGAGGTGTCATGATCCCCTTTGAGAGATTTTTGTTTAGAGCGGCCAGGGCTTTTAAGCTGGAATAATGGTACTTGGAGACATGAAATTGCTTCCTGATAAAAGTCAAACTAATGAGGCTTCAATCCTTGAGGGCATCGAGTGTGTCTTTAGAATGGGAATTGGGAAGGAAATTGGGCAGGCGGTGCTGCCCTCACACCGGGGCAGGGCAGCGCTGCTGTCAGAAGAGGCCACAGTGGACAGAGCCGAGGCTGCCGGGTGCGGACGCCGCTCCTCAGGAAGCCGGACGACCAGGCTTAGAATGGCGCTGAGACCTGTGTCTTGCGAGGCAGCGCAGTGGAGGGCGGTCAAGTTGCGGCGCTGTAGAGTGACCGTGTCTCGGGTGAGGTGTCTGCAGCGTATGTGCCCTGCACCCCCCGCCCGGTCCTCAGCAGGCGGATGCTGGCCCGGACTCAGGCAGACAGGGAGCACAGGGCAGCAGCTGGGGCTTGAGAGCCACGAGCCCCCCCCCCGGGGGCAAGTGCAGCCACAGCAACTGCTTCACTTAGATTTCATCCAGCTGCCATGTTTCACAACACAGTTTTCAAGGCACTGTTTTTTAAATTATTGTTTCTTATGAGTGTATTTTAATGATACAGAATAGCGATGTTCACCTTGGAGAATACACCTGCATACAATGTATCTTTTTGTGTGTGGGGTGAGTGCTGGGCCTGAACTTAGAGCCTTGAGCTTGCTAGAGGAGTGCTCTACCCATGAACTAAATCCCCAACCTCATGTATACAATGTATCTTGGTCATTTTCTCTTTCTTCCTCTCTCCCTTCCTCCCCCATCCCCTTCCCTGTTTCCAATAGTCTACCTTCTAGTTCTTCTCATCTCTCCTTTACTTTATTTAGTTATTTATAGTTCAGGCTTCTCATATAAGAGAAAACATGCACTACGTTCTGAGTCTGGTTTATTTTGCTGGCATTATGACATCCAGATAAGGCCTCAGCAGGAGTGTGACAGCTCCTTGCCCCACAGCGGACAGGCACTGAGCTCCAGAAATACTGAAGTGCCTGGCTAGAAGACAAACTTGGTCTCTGTCTCTGGGCGCTGAGGATGTGAGAGCTCTGATGTGGTAAGCCTGGATTTTCTGAAAGTCTAAGAGGGACTGAGGTGAGAAGAAAATGACGTATTTTGGTTTTGTCCATTATCGTGACCCTTCCAAGCAACACACCCACATAGCTAAGCGTCAAGGGGATACGATCTAATAACACAGGTGGGGACATCTTACTCAGCATCTTGGCAGGACCAGCTGGACAAAGCTCCCCCCGCCCATGTGCACACACACCACATATGCTTGCGTGTATACACATGCGCCACAGACACATAGGCACACAAGAGCACGTACACACAAACATGCATGTGTATACACAGGGACCCAGACACACCCGTGCATACCGTCATAGTTTGTATCTAGATGTCTCCCCGAAGCCTCGTGTGCTCGTAGATGGGGCTTGTGGGAGGCGACTGGGCTATGTGGGCGCGATGCTCTTCAGTGTGGTTATCCCACCGGTGAGAATACAGCTAACTATGCTGTCGGGTGGTGGAGCCTGGTGGAGGAGGCAGGTCGCTGGGGCGGGCCTGGAGGGTCTGCCTCCCTCCTCCTTCCTTGATCCGCTCTGCTTTCCACCACTGTGCCACAAGCTGTTTTCTGCCTGCCCTGTCTCTCTGCATGCTGCTCGCCTTGAAACGTCCTGACAACGGACTGCAATCTTTGCAAACTGTGAGCCAAAGTGAACCTCTCCTTCCTTAAATTGTGGGCATCTGGCATTTTATCCCAGCAACAAAGAAATAACCAAGACACCCAGCCCTGTGCACACACGTGCACACACAGACCCCGTGTTTGGTTGCTGGCCAGGAGGCAGCCGTGTGGTTAGGGCATTTGCAAGTGAGGAGACCTGGGCAGATCCCATTTCTGCTCAGAGCAGTTCCGGAACCTCCCCAGCACTGAGTCTCTTCGTGTGAAAGTGGGGTGATGGCTCTGGCGTAGCCTGCCTCCCCAGAAGATTACAAGAGATCAAGAGATAGCAGAGGAGGAGAACAACTTGCGGGCAAAGGCCCAACACAAGCAGATGTTTTCAGTAGAAGGTGGCCAGTGATCCCTGAGTTGAGGGCAGCGTCAGAGGAGAAGCAGGTCCAGATGCACTTTCAGCAACACATACCAGGGGCCGTCAGCACTGAGGCAGACCTCTGTGGAAAGGACTCATTTGAGGCTGGGTAGCACACCTAAGAAACCCTCCCAGGACAAGGCAGAGATAGCTCCAGCCCAGATAAAGTCTTCGTGAGGTACCCGAAATGATTCCTACAAGCACAGCCCAAAGGTAGCTAGCAGGTGCTTGGAGACGGTGGGAGGAGAGCAGGGACCCACCTCCAGGTGTGGGTACTCTTTCCCTTCCTCTCTCCCTGATGACCTCAGTCAGCGCTGGGCAAAGTGACATCTCAGGGAAAAGCCTCACCAGCTACTTCTGCACCACCAACTCAAATGCCACCTGCCCGGCAGACCTTCCTCTGGTGGCCCTTATGGCAAGTGTAACCGCACATCCACTCGTGGGGCAGAATGAGCCATCTCTCCGATTGCTATGCACTCCATGAGGGTGAGGGCTGAGCTTGAGGGTTTGGGTTTTGCTGTGTTTTATTTTTGCTTATGTTCCCCATGTAGCCCAGAATTAGGCAGAGTTCCACAGCACCCCAACTTTCAACCTGCTGCTCATTTACCTCTCATTTCACTAAACAGTGAAATCACAGCACACACATTCTATTGGGAAAAAACAAGCAGTCCAAATTCTTGGAGTTCAGTGGAACCTGCCACCCACCTGAGCCTGCCAGCAAGCAAGTCATCCGACGGCCGGGCGCCTGCAGGGTGGAGTCCCCGAGGGAGAGGTCACTGCTTCAGCCCTTCCAGCGGTGCTGGCTGCGGGAGGCCAAGCAAGTGCAGGCTGGGTGGTCGAGATGCCACTCAGCACCTCAGACAGCACCCGGGGGGTTGCGGCCGCTCTCCCGGGAAACTCTAGGGCACCAGATGGGTTGGATTACACAAACCCATGATGGGGGTAGCTTTTTGGAGCTAGAATGTCTGTTTCATTTTCTCAGAATGGCACCTGACTCAACAGAAATGGGGCTCTGGGTCTGTCTCGCTACGAGCCACTCTTCTGTGTGACATAGGGGGCTTAGCTTTGTCAATTCTCTGAGTTCAATTTCCTGCCAAGAGCATGAGGCTTCTTCCAGAAGAGGAGGGGTCTGCACCTCAGCTGAGACCTTCACCGTTGTGTATAACCTGCCCCGTGTTACTGGTTCTCCTTTGGGTGCCTTTGACACTTCCCTGCTCAGACATCCCAGGCTGTGCCTCTGTTCCTACAGCCACGAATCATCTTTCCTGGCTGCCAACACCCCTGTGCTGGCACATGGAGCTAATAAAGAATTGTCAAGGGGATGGAAAGAACTCTACCATCCCTTCCCTTCTTGCATCCTAGCGTCATAGGTGTCATTGAATTCAAACTGAAAACAGAAAACTAAACCTATAGATTGTTTGGGCAGCCACAGAGTTAGGGGCTGTGCCAATACAGATACTAACAGAGGAGGGCGGGATTACTTTCTCCGTTCCCTGTGGAGCAATGAGATCAGTGATGGGTCCTTTCTAGTGCTCAGTGTTCCCCTTCCCATCCAACATAGCAAAGAAGGGAATGGCTCGTCTGACCTCCTCTCTGTGGTGAGCTTGGTGTTCTGGAGCTCAAGTCAATGGCCTTGCTGGGCCCCTCCACCTCACGCCCACTCTGTCGTGTCTGCTCGGGCCGTGGAGTCACACGGCCTCTTCCCTGATGAGCATATTCCACCACGTGGCCTGACCTCATGCGACCACTCATGCACCCGCCTTAGAAGGGACGAAAGCTTCCATCTCTCCGTGGCAAACACCTGGGCCGGGGCTCTGGCTCCGGGGGTGGGAGGTCACCGACCTCTCAAATGGGTCCTGAGTGACTGCTCCACTTTACACCCTCAACAGAGCAGGAGCAATCCGGAACACCAGGTCCTCCACACAGCGGCGCAGCCAGCCTTTCTAGTTGGGCATCCTGCGGAGTGAGGTAGCTTACGAAAAACTACTGCCATTTCCCAAAGCACATGCTCCCCGTCTCTAGAGGAGGGGACCAGGCCCCTCGCAGCCCCCGGAGACCCCAGCTCTGTGCCCATGGAGGCCCTAGACTCCTCGGCCTGTTGACCCCTGTCCTCCACTGAGCACGACCCATCATCACACAGCACCCGAAGCCCTGAGGTGCAGGGCAGGCGCACCTGCTGGGCTGACCCTGACCCAAGAGTGTCATGTGATGACCTGGCCGAGGCTCCCACAGGGGAGGTATTGTTACGCTCATCTCAGGGAGGAAACTGGGGCCAGAAGTTACATCTCTCAAGGCCTGGACCCAAGTCCTATCGCCAGCTCGAGCACAGCACCTTATTCTCTGTAAAGTGAGAACCTCATCGCCCTCCATGGCCACCTCGCCTTTCACCCGTGACGCCTGGTAGGATGGACTTGGAGCACACAGGAGCTCTGCCGGAAAGGGCTTCTACGGTGGCTGCTTCTCCCTGTCCACACACAGGTACACGCGCGAATGTGTGCACATGATCGTGTGCACACATTCATTAATACTCATGCACATGTCACACATACAAATGCATACACCAGCGCTCCATGCCAGGTGGCCACTCTGCCTGGCTCCCTGGTCCCACTGCCTCTGACCAGAGCAGCGGGTGCTGGGTGACTACAGGGTGGTCCCAAACACGCAGTAGGGCCAGCACTAGGAGCCGAGGAAGCAAATGCTGGAGAGTACCTGGCTGGCCGAGGAGTGGAGCAGATCGCTTACCTGGAAGCCCTGTGAGGCCCTCCCCGGGACCACACGGTGGAGCCACAGGGTGGAGCGCTCTGCATCCAGGGACCCTCTGCAGACCCCGCCCTGCCTCTGCAGGGTGCCTATCGCCTGCTCCATAAATGTCTCACTCGGAAAACACAATCAATAAGCGACGGAGGCCAATGTGCGACCACAGAGCCGCTCCGTTATTAAGTCTGTAATTGCCAAGAATTAATTTGCTAATTGCATGCAACTAATCTGCGTCCTTTTTGTTTTATATCAATTAACAGAGTAATTTTTTAAAAAGCAATCTTTGTGATCACTCTTCCCAGGCAGCCTTAGCCCACCAGAACTAATGAGACAGGCCATCCTTCAGCCAACCTCATTAACAGTTCTGCTGTTGTGCGGCGGCTGTGCGGCAGCGAGTCCTCAAGGTGAGGTGGCTAACGAGGGCCCTGTCGCTCCAGTGTTGCAGCGCCAGGGACAGCAACTTGCAGGGCACGGAGCAGGTGCCTGCGGGTTGCCATGGGAGCCCCTGGGTTAGTGGGGCCCTCAAGTGCCCCAGCACAGGGACCGTGGCAGTTGAGTGACCCAAGGACAGGGGCCACAGTGCCCAGTGAGCCGAGTGGGCTTTCACCAGCATCTCCCACTGGGTGGCTTTCCTGTTACATGTAGATGGGAGAGGAAGAGGTGGAGATGCCCGAGGCTGGTAAAGGAATGGGCAAGTGCTGAAGGGGGCCCACTGTCCAGAGCCCTGACCGCTCCCAGGCCCTAAACAGCAGCCCAGAGGTAGACACTTCCACAACATGGGATGTGTCTCTCCCTACCGCTGACCACCAAGACTGCCGACGCACCCCGCCAAATACTGGAGGACTGAGGGCCGCACCAGGCGATGTCACAGCTCTGCTCCCTTCTGTGCCTCCCCAGACCTTGGGTGGATGGGAGGCAGTCGCAGAGGCACAGAGAAGGAAGAGACTGAGCAAAGACCAGCCCTTGGGGCCACACTCGGAGACCCGGCCAGCTGTCCCACACTGGCACCTACCTTGGTTGGCCGTAGGGGACTCTGGAAACTGCCCAGGGAGGCTGCCATGTGGGGCTCTGCTCTCCTGCAGAGTTCTCAGCCCTCACTGCTCTCAGCCTCAGATCTCTTCATACAAACATGGCTCTTGTCCCTCTGATGTCCCTGCCAACCCTGGCCTCACAGTCAACTTCCCACCCTCTCCAGGAATGCAGCTGGGGCTGTTGGAGGATGACCTTGCATCCTGGGTGATCACTGTGGCCTGGGGCTCCTCCTGCCTCCTGATCGCTGGGGCCCTCACTCCACTGACACGGGGAAGTGAGCAACCAGCAAGAACATCTGTTGTCTGGCTCCCACCAGGCCCTGAGCCCAAAGCTCAGTTCCTGACTGCTGCGCGAGCTTCGCTTCCCAGAGCCCCTTCGCTGTGGCACACCCACTTCTCCGAGGACCCTGTTCTGGACCACAGACCTCATCCCCCTTGGGCAGAGCTGATATTGTGACTTTTGAAGCTGTCCTTCCTTGGGTCATCGGTCAGCTGAGGCTTCAGTCATTTTTGGGGGTGCTTTTGGCTGCACAAAGCTCCATCTTTACCCCTTGGAGTGACATCTACTGTGTGAAGTCATTTATGAGACCTCCAAAATCAGGCACTCACTGCCTCAGTCCTGTCTCCCTGCTGTGTACAAAACACACCCCTCTGTGAGTCCCAACCTGCCCTTGGGACACCCTGAACAGATGGGCGGGAGTGTGGAAGGGGAGGTGGCGCCACGGTGGCAGAGTAGGTCCAGGCCAGGGCACAGATGAGGAGGGCAGACGCCAGCTTTGAGCTGGACAGCCCCACCACGACTCTACGTCAGGCCTGTGGCCTGCTCCCGGGGCAGAGACACCAGATAGCCAGACCTGTGGGTCCACCACACGCACACAGCTCCCTGCCGGGCAAGTGGCAGTCGGTGGCCCACACCCTCTGCCCCAGCAAGCTGCTGGCAGCCACCTCCTGACCTCTGCCCACTCTGAGCTCTGTGGAAACCAGAGCCTGCGTGTTCAGACAGAGGGTGAACCTGCAGGTCAGCACCCAGCTGAGGGACATCTGCATCCTGCAAGAGCTTGTAGAGACGTGCGGGGCAGACACAGAACATGCCGTGGAAGCTCTTCCTCCTGCAGGGTCCAGCCTGGCACCTTTGTCACAGTGATCCGCGGGAGGACAGGAGTATATCCCCTGCTCCTTCATACACATGTGTGTGCATGCATAAAACAAGACCTGTAAAAGGTCTCAGGAGGCCCTGGACAGCAGTCTCTTGGGCACTGGGACATTCAGGCCAGAGCTGGGGCTGTGGTTGGCCTGCCTTCCCTCCCCTGCTCAGATGCCCACAACATTGATGCCGCTGCCACCGCTCAGTGTCAGGGCTGCTGGCATCGCAGGCTGTGGCTTTGTCTCCCTCAGAAAGTCCTCATATAGCAAAAAGTGGTCAGCTCATGTGCATGCAAACATGTATCCAGTCCACACCACATGCATGCATGCACATACAATGAGTGCAGACGTGCTCTCACAGGTGTGCATACACATGCATGCGTGTCTACTTGTGCGTGCACACACACCTGCTGTACTTGTGTTCTGCATGCACACATACTCGTACATGTGTGTTCAGTGTATGCACACACACAGACATGCACACAGCAGGCACCCGCGTTCATGCCCTGTGCTCTGTGTAGCTGCTGGGGCTTCGTGGGGTGCTATGTGGTAGGCTGCTATCCTGTTGTTTGGGGAAGAGGCAGCTGTGATGTATTTGCCAGTCCTAAAAATACATTTGGTGGCTGACAAGTGGCAGGATGTCAGCACTGGCTCCTGCACTGAGGGATGAGGGTGATCAGCCTGCATTTATATGAGGGACTTGGGGAGGCGGTTAGGGACTTTTATCTGGCACTGATGAGAGCTGCACGCACTGACCTCCTTGCGCCTGAGTGAGATACCCCCACACATGCCAATGCAGATAATAAAAGCAGTGACGTCAACAATCCCACCTGTCCCAGAGCCCAGGCGAAAGGACCAAATCACACATGATTTTATTTTAGTGAACCTGCTGCCTCTTACCCCATCACAACGCAGGCCGTCTGCACCCTCGACCGACCGTCTCTGTAAAACGGCACCATGGTAGGGGACTCTGTTCATCGGGAGCCCTTCATAGCTCCAGGCTCGGTGTTAATGGCTTTTCGCCACTTGCAGTTGTGTGAGCAGGAAGCAGAGCTGGGCTGTGCTCAGCTGTGGAGCGTGGGGTGTCATCCAGGGCCGCAGTGCTCAACACAGGGCGTTTGTCCGTTTTTAACCCGGCTTCTGTCAGGTGCTAACTATGCAGAAGGACAGGGCTGCTCGCTGCTCCTGGGAGAGTCTAAAACACGCAGCACAGAGCGCAGGTTTGTGCTCTGTGTGTGCATCTCAGCAGGCACATCTGCCTCTAGAGTGCACGCGCATTGTCTGTGTGCTGTGTGTGCTCACGCGCGGGTTTAAAGACTAGGAAGCCTCGGTTAGTTGGATAACAGAAACAACTGCTATTTTGATGTAACAGAGGTGACATGAAACAGGCTGATTTGGAAGCAAATAAAAACCCATCCCAGATTTATGGCCCGGCCATTTCCTTCCATAATCGCTTGTGCTGCAGAGTTAAATTAACCAACAGAAGCATGCGAGGCGGACACTTCTGCCAGCTGAGAGCTCGTACATCATCTGTCAGCCAGAATGGCCCTTCTGAGCACTGTGGGCAGGGTCCAGGAGGCTGGGGGCCAGCGGTTGGTCTTTCCCTGGTGGGAGCAGGCGTGTCTGGCTGGGAGGCGGCCCCCTCCCAGCCCTGCTGTCCCTTCTTCCTGCAGCCCAGAATGGGAGTGGCCGAGCAACCTCGTGCCCTTCCCCATGAGATCACACTATCCAGACACAAGTACATTTGCCCCGAGACAGGCAGGGGTAGGGAGTGTGGCTCAAGGTCGATCTTCGGAGGAGGGGAAGAGCTGGACCGTGCCTGGGAGGAAAGGTCAAGTGCCTTAGACTCCCCGATGGGTAGAGCCGAGGCCGGCCGGCGGCAAGGGGCTTGCACAGAGGCTGGGAAGCAGTGAGTTGAGGCATTGTCACCTAATAGGAGTGTCAGCCGGGCAGACCTCACTGGCTGTGGGAGCCTCTGGTCGGGCTGGCTGGTTCTGCCTTTGCCACTGTGTGTCCACCGCCACCCTCCCCTCACACAAGCGTGCACAGGCTTGTATACAATGCGTACACACACATGCACACATGCCTGTGTGTGCAAACTCACCTGCACATGTGCACCATCGCACTGGTGTACACTTAAATGTGTGCATGTACTCACTTGTGTGCAAAGTGTACACATGTGCATGTTCTCTCTGACTCATGTATACACACACATGTATATTCACAAGTGCTCACACAGCTGTGGCGTGGGGCTTTCCCCTCTTTCTTTCTGTTCTTAGTCCCTGGGATGCTCAGCTATCTTCCAGCTTGGGGTCCTGAACTTCAGCCCTCAATCCAAAGATCTTTGGGGTCTTTCTTGGTGGTTCTGCAGCTAGAAAGGTCACCACAGTCAGGACAGGCCAGGCATGGTGGCACACACATGTAATCCCACACTCAAGAGACTAAGGCAAGAGGGTTTGAGGCCACTCTGGGCTACATAGCGAGTGCAGGGTGTGAGACCTTGCCTCAGACACACACGCAAACACACACACACACACACACACACACACTTCTGCTTTTGGAATTGCAGTTTCTGGGTGTGGAAGGCAGAGATAGAAGCCTCCAGGGACCTCTGGGGACCCCGAGGACAGTGCCTCTGCTTGGGTGCTCCCTGACATCTGTGGCAGGCATGGCCACTCACCCAGGAGTCCCTGTTTGTCCTTCCGAGCCAGTGGTGAGCACCCTGAGGAGAAGGAACATGCCGCTCACTTCTTCCAGCTCATTTCTTGTTTTGTTCCAGGCCCCTGGAGGAAGCTGGTGTTCAGGAGCCTGAGAGCCACACTAATTTCCTGGGGCTGCTTTAACGGAGGACACAACCCAAACGGTTTACCGCAGCTATAAATGTAACACCCCGCCCCGGCTGGCCAGAAGTCTGTGGTCAGGGCTCCAGATCAGAGGTCCTCTCCCAGCCTTGCCTGCTCCAGGTGGCTCGGGCTCTCTGGGCCCACCCCAATAACCAGGCTCACTCTCCAGCCCAAAACCCCTAACTTCACCACACCAGCCTCAAGAGCCCAGGATTAGGATGTGGACACCTTTTGGGGGTCCACTCTTCTGCCTGCCATACTGTGTGACCCCAAGTGCATCTTTCGTGGAGCAACTGCACCCACATGTGCACACGCATGTCCGGTGTAAGCGGTGGTTGTGCACAGGAGGGGCTGTAGGCCTATACCTCGGTCTTCACTGTGCTTTCTCAGCTGTCCATCACCTTCAAAGGGTCACCTTGACCTTCACATGGGTAGTGTCACACCCAGCTTGTTGGGAGGAGATGTGATGAGCACTGGGTTTACTGGGAAACAGCGGTGCCCCCGCGGAGCAACTGAGAACTCGATTCCCCCAGATGCAGCTGGGAGGTGCTCCTTGTTCCAGGGGGTGGCGCTGTCGTGCTCCTTTGCTGAGAGCCACCGGGCCACCTAGCTACCTGCGTCAATCCTTCCCCAGCCCTCGAGATGCAAGGGGACACTCTCGGGACCCCATTCACAGGGGACAGCTGCGGTGTGGGTTAGCTGTGTCACCGACCCATCCTCCTTCGTCCTCTGGAGCCTCTGCCAGCCATGGCATCTGGCGAATGCCCACGGAAGGCTGGGGGATGCCTGCAAAGCACCTCACTTCCTATGAACTGCAGGAGTCAGCGTTTCCCGCTTGCTGGGTTTGAGAGGTGACCACGAGGCTTCTGGGCCTCGTGGACACTGTCCCTTGGCCCTACCAGGTTCCTGTGGCCCATGAGTCTCTCAGGGAGTAACATCGTGTATTGGGGGTGCTGAGGGGCACTGGTCTTGGGGACACCAGCCGCACAGCACAGGAGCTTTCTTTGGGGGGACCCCCAGGACGCAGCAGTGCTGGTAGCTAAGTGGCCCAGACAGATGCCAGCGAGTTTGCCAAGGCACCTCCTTGTTAGCCTCACAGCCTCTTGCCGGGCCAGTCATAGGTGGATGAAGGGCAAGCCCATGCCAGAGAGGGGAGGGCAGCTCCAGGCCCCGCCATCAACGCTCAGCCCCCAGAATCACCCCTCAGCCCTGCCAGGGCCCCAGTGGTGACGGAGGGCAGGGAGAGCTGGGGCTCAGATTCATGCCCCAACTCAACCTGCAGTCATCACGGCCCCACACACGGGCCTGTGTCCACCGCAACTCAGTGGGCGAGCAGCTGCCCGGAGAAGCCGTGGACACAGTGCAGCCCAGATGCCACCCTCAGTGGTCCAACCTGGCCCACCTTGCACTCTGTGCTTTCCTCCATGTAGATTTGACACCAGCACAAAGGACCTGTCCACTGCCATGTTACCGGCCTCTCCCAGCGTTCCGAGGCACTAACTTCATATACTGAGGCCCTCGCTTGGTCTTTCCAACACTGCATCTGCCCCTGAGGGCTCCCTGCTATTAGGGTCCCAGATGAAAATGTGGGACACCTAAAATTAAATTTCAGAAAGATAACAAGTACTTTGTTAGCATGTCCCAGACAGCGCACGGGACACCTTGATACCAAGTGCACGCCTGGGATCTGTGTGGCACTCTTGTCTCCAGGAGAGGTGGCGCCACCGCCCCAAAATGCAGGAATGAAAGTGCAGCGCTTCATCCACTGCAGCTCAGCTCCCCTCCCTCTTCTCCACCCTCCCAGGTATTTTTAGTGCCTGATTCCACAGTCATGTAAGGCGGTGGATGTCCCCAGCCCAAGGTCACACCACTAATTCTGGGATTTGGGCACTCAAGCCTGGAACATGAGCTCAGTGTGGGGAGAGCTCACCAGCCTGGCCGCAGCCCCGTCAGCCTCACGCAGTCAGGAGGGAGCGAGCAACCCCGCCGCCATCAGCCTGAACCCTTCCCTGCCAAGGGTGGCGGAGTCTCAGAAGGAGGGAGGCTGAGAGGGAGGCTCGCTGCTCACAGATCAGTTGTGAGCTCCCCAAGAGAGCGAGTGAGGACGGAATCGGGCCAGACAGACCAGTAGTTAGAGCCCTCACCTGCTGCCTACATCCCTCCAGCCCCAGCCCCCTGGGCAGGTAGGGCCTCTGTCTGCTGCCCCAGCAGCTGCTTCCTCAGCCTGCCCAGCTGCATGGCTTCCCTGTCCTTGGGGATCAGGAAAAACAGGAGATTCAGTCACAGGGAACCCTGCACAGCATGGGGTTGGGGGCTCCAGGCCGGGACCCACCCACCTGCTTCCTCCAGCCTCCCCAAGGCAAGGCTGGTCTTATTCCAGCGCATTCTGCCATGGCTGGTGTATGGCTGGGCTCAAGGAGCCTCCCTCATCCTCAGCTTTGCAGGTGATCTTAGCAGGTAGAGGACATGACTGACTTGTCCACCCTTCCCCGCTCCTGACACAGCGGCAGGCTCCTGGTTTCTTATCCCCTGATGTCCACATGCCGAGCCCTCCACCGGCCTCTGCATCTGGTGCCCAGGATCCATCCAGCCTCACCCCGCACTGTGGCCCTGCTCACCTCTCCTCATTCTCGGTGCTGCCATCTGCTGCTGGGGCAGCAGGCAAGGGGGCTGAGCCTCCGAGGGACTGGGCTGGCCCGTGTCCCCACACTGGTCCTGTCTCGAGGACCACCCCAGCAGGACTGGACAGTCTAGTGTGTCTCAGTTCTGTGGGCTGCCCCACCTGCGTGCTCCCGTCCTCCCCACGGCTCTTTGTCCTTGTGAGCTCGGGGGCAGACAGCCCTGTGCAGCCCGCGGGTAGAAACCGCACAGCAGTGGCCGATGTGCCGTCTGGACCTGCTTCCCCTCAGCGCCTGGTACACGGCACGCAGAACCTGGCTGGCTCCCGCAGAGAAAAGTGAGCAAGTGGGTCCTCGGTGAACTCAGGGTCCTCCCGGCCAGCGCAGAGGTGTTGTGTTCCATCTGCCCGCAGGGATCTGGGCTTCCGGCTCAGACCCGGGTGCACCTGGCCTTGCTGCACCACGGGCGCCCTGCTCATTCCTGGGAGCGGCTCAAGGACCCCGAGCTCAGTCACAGACCCACGGTCAGTGGCCAGCGCCACCCGCTGTCCCACTGCCGGAAGCCACGACGGGTCTGGGGACTCCGCGACAGGACCACAGCTTCAGCCGGGCCCGGGGCTCCCCAAGGCTCAGTGGCGCGGAGGGGCCCAGGCCGCTGGAGGGTGGCTCCCTCACCCCACCAACTGGCCTCCTAAGTGAGTCTCCAGCTGCTTGCCCTGTTTCTAGATGTGTTGCCTCCAGACAGGAGACGCAGTTCCCCCAGAGGAAGGGGGTCCATGCGTTGCCCTCTTCACCAGGCCTCTGTGCTGGTGCAAAGTTGGTTTCAGATTTAATGAACACAGACTGTGCCTCTAATGAGGACGAGCCCGGATGTAATTGGAAACTTAGAAAGAAAGCATTACGACTGGAGGGGTTGCTGTCTGCACCCTGATGTATTCATACATTGATGGAAGAAGGCGGACAGGCCGGGGACTTCCCCGAGATGGGACTGGCCTTGGAACTCAGGTCCCCGCCCCTGCTGCCGAGGTCTTGGGAGGCAGCAGTGAGTCTTGGGGTTAGCGGGACACTCCCAGGTTGGAGTTAGCTGATCATCCACAAAACCAGAGCACACTGGACACAGCCCTCCATGTCTCCCTGGAGCCTCGGTGTCTCACACACTTCTGGCTCCATCAGCACTGGGCCCCAATCACCCACCCAAGGACCCTCAGCTACAGAGACACAGGCAAGATGTTCTAGCTGGAAACAGCCCCCCAAATGGGTCTGCCTTAGAGAAGCAGCCCAAGGTCCTGAGGCCAAGGGTGGCCCACGTTGAGGGGGAGCTGGAAGCCACAGAGTGCAGGAGTGGGAGGCAGACAATTCAGGAGGCTGCCATTCCTTCTGATCAACAAGTCATGGTGCCTTATTTTGCTGGGGATGGGGACAGAAAGCACAGGACCAAAGGAATATTACTCGGCACTGAAAAGAAATGAGCTATCAAGGTACCAAACGTAATGGAGGACACTCAAATGTGAATCACTAACAATTTCAGCCTATGACATTCCGCAAGAGGCAAAACTGTGCAAAGTAAAGAGATCCATGGTACATAGTGACTGAGGGGAGGGAGGAATAAAGAGGTGGAGCACAGAAGGTCAGGGCTGGGTCCTGTCATTAAGTATCTGTCAGACGCAGAGCAAGAGGGAGTCCTGTGCAAACTGTGGGCTCCAGGCAAGGATGTGTCTGTGTGGCTCAGGGCCTGCAGCAAAGGGATCATTCTGCGGATGTTCATGGGGTGTCTGAGAACTCTGTGCCTTCAGCTCAACCTTGCTGTGAATCTACAACTGCCCAAAAAGGTAAAGCTTGCTGATTTAGAGAAAGAAAAGAAACTGGATGTGACGACACACACCTGGGAAATCTGGGAACCCCGGAAGCTGAGGTAGGAGGAATGAAAGCCCAGCCTGGAAATCTTAGTGACTTAGTGGGACCCTGTCTCAAAATAAAAAACCAAAAAGGGCTGGGGATATAGCTCAATGTAAAGGCCCCGGGTTCAATGCCCAGTACCAGAAAACAGAGAGGGAGAGAGAGAGAAGAGGGCGAGAGGGGAGAGAAGCACGGGGACCCTGCATAGACGAAGGACAGCCATAACAGAGCTGGCCATCTGCCCAGGGCTGGAGAAGACCCATCGCCGAAGAGAGGAGCCCGAGATCTGGCTGCACATCCAAGACTTCTCACCAGCCCCTGAATTTCGTGTGTCTCCAGTGTAACCACAAAAATCACATTCCCCGAAGCCAACAGAGATGCCTCGGCCGCAACACTGCTCTTCCCAAGAGAAATATTTTGTCAGGTGAGAAATTAGAGATTTTCCTGCTTCCAGGAATCCAAACCCACAGCAAAGTGCTAAAGCTGCCCTCTTCGCCCGAGAGGACCCCTCTCGGGGGGGGGGGGCACCATGTGGGGGCACCATGTGCGAGGACTCGGACACCCTGGGGAGTGTGCATGTGTTCTCACAGAAAGAAGCTCGGGCCCTTGTTAAGGGAGGAGCCAGCTGGCAGGCAGAGGTCACATCACAGAAGAGTGTCCACGGTGCACATCTTTACTTGATTATAAATCAAACCGCCAAAAATAAGATGCTGAGACCCTGGAGTAGTCTCCATTTGTCTCCCTCCAGACAGATGCTCCATCCATTTCTCTTTTTTTCTTCTTTCCCCACTTCCTGTTTTTCCTCAATTTTTGTTGTGATAAAATACACATATAAAATTTACTATCTTACTATCTTTAAATGTCCAGCTCAGTGGCAGTAAGTTCATTCATGTTATACCGTGATCACCACCCTCCCTCTCCAGAACGCTTTCATCTTCTCAAACAAGAACTCTGCCCCTTAGACACTGACTCCTCTCTTCTCCCAGCTGTGCCACCCACCACTCTACTCTTCATTTCTGTGATTGTGACTCCTGTAGGGACCTCTGTGGATGGAATCAGATGGCATTTGTCCTTCTGTGACTGGCTTGTCTCACTCAGCATACTGGCCTTAAGGTCCACCCATGTTGAAGCATGTGTCAGAATTGCTTTTTTTCCCAAGGTTGGATGAAAATCTCTCGTGTGGAACATTCCGTTTCATTCCATTCCAGTATGGCTGGACCACACTTTGTTCATCTGTTCATCTCTCTGCAGATACTCGGGGTGCTTTAGTGTTTGAGCTAATGTTAAGTGTGCTACTGTGAATGTGGTGTACAAATATCTCTTAATGTTTCTGCTCTCAACTTTTGGGCATAGACATCCAGAAATGGACTTGGTGGATTTTTTTACTTTTAAATCCCCTCTGGATATAAAGTTTCACAAGTCTGCATGTTTTTGAACTCTGTAAATGCAACCATTCTCAGTATATAATTCTTTGACTTGCTCCTTTCCAGGACATCACGACTCCAACCTTCACCCAAAACATGGTATGACTATTGTTCCTTCATTTCTGCAGCTGTGCAGCTTTGTGGCACGGTGTGGTCATCCTACTCTGCATCTGTCAGCTGCAGGTGGACATCCGGGTAGTCTCCAGGATCCATCGAGCATGCATGTATGTCCGCATGGTGTGCAGGGGCTTTTCCATGTAACTCCGCCAATTTGAACTCCCACCAGCAGCACACAGGAGCACCCTGGGTCTCACCTCTGAAGTGCCGGTCGTGTAAACGTGGCCCTTCCGACAGACACAGGGCACTGTGGGTGTGAGCTGCACGGCCCGTGCGTGGGCAGAGCATCCTGCCAGGCATCCTCGGGACAAGTACATGCCCCTCAAGGATTCCGCTCGCTCTTCCATCGAGTCTTCTTTACTGAATTACAGCCTTCATGTTCTGGTTTGGAATTCTTTGTGAGTTTCATGAATTCTAGCCCCTTTGCTCTCTGCGTGGCGCCTTCCTCATTTTGGTGACGACTCTGTCTATCTTTTTGTTGACAGCGAATGCTTTGGGCCCTGGTCGCGGTCGAGGTCATCAGGCTGGTTGTCCACATCATCCCTAAAAGCTCATGGCTGGCTCTCACCTCCTGCCGTTCGCCTTGAGGGGATCTGTGTGTGAGGCAGGCATCGGCTTACCTTTTCCCTTCATGTGGGCACCCAGCTTTCCTGGCACCAGTGCAGGCTGCATGTGCTCTGTGACTGCAGCGCCAGATCCCTCGCTTGCTTGTCCTAGCACACAGGTGACTGCCTGGCCCGCAGGTGTCCCCTGCGTTGTCCACACACCCAGCCTGCCCGGCACCTCTGCACACTCCACGCATCTCAACTTGGAGCCAGCCGGGCCGTCCTCAGCAACTCTGCACTTCATATACACTTGGAAATCAGCTTGTGAAATCGATTTCTCTCCCTCCCCACCCCCGACCCGCACAGGCCCACTTTCCCCCACTGGGATTTTATTGGTATTGATTCCAATCTACAAATAAGTCCCAGGAAAATCGTCACCTTTACCATATTGATTCTTCCAGTCTGTCTATGCGATTTCTCCTCCACATACTTGGATCTGCTTTAATTTCTCGATACTTGTGTGGTGCTTGCTGCCGTAGTTCACATTTTGATGTTATTATAAACGGTATTCCTCAATTTTATGTCCTCCTCTTTGTTGTTCATATATTAAAATACCACTGCTCATGTGTATTGTGCGGCACGTGGAGAACTTGGCCTTCTCTCTGGGATGATAGCGCTAGAGACTGTTTTGGACCTCTACACACAGACGGATTTCTCTCTTCTGATCGCACTCTTTCCCCTCTTCACCTCGCCCTTCCTGGTGGCAGCTCCTCTGTCCTTGCTGATCCATTGCAGGAGCAAGTCCCACCTCCTCCACGGTCCTCCTTCTTCAGGTAGGAAGATTCTCTCACTTCTGGAATGTGCCACTAGCCTTTTCTAAGTCCTGAGTGGAAATTTAATTTTATCAAACTCTTTCTGCACCATTAAGAGAATACTATTTTCTCCTCTGACAAGTTGCCCCAGGGAGTCATTCTAATGGACCAACTTTTCTCACGGTCCTCACAAAGGACTCAGTGTCATTTGTGTGCCCAGGCGGCTGCTGTAGGACAACATCCGGCCATCGCCCCACCTCCTGGGAACCTCACCCGACGTCCTGATCTCAACAGACGGGCGCCCTACACACACACGGCCCACCCCCGCCGCCTGCCAGGGCAGCCAGTGCCCTCAGCTGCCCACCCCTGGAACGCTCTTCCTCCTCGGGACCCCTCATCTGCTACCAGCCTCCCTCACAACAACCCAGCTCCTTTCATTGTCATTGTGCATGTGGTGGGGGGGTCATTACTGTCCCACTGTGTGACATCATAATAGGCTGCTGTCCCAGGGAACAAAGCCCTTCGGAGAAGCGGAGGAGACACGTCCTATTTATGTCGTCACTGACGAGACAGAAGTGGAAATAGAGGGGGGTGCAAAATAAACATCTGTAGATTGAGAAGAACAATAACGTTTGTCCCCTTTTATTTCTGAAGTCTGCCTAAATTATGCCCTGTGCAGCACAAAGAGAGATTTTTTTTGTGTGTATATGCAGGTGGATTAATAAAAAACCCATTGAAATGCAAAATGAGGGCTCCCCCACACCCTTCCCAAATAGAAGCAAGTCATCACCCGCGGGCCTCCCAGGAGACCAAGGACGAGTGGATACCCAGCAGCAAGAGATGCAGGACTCGGGCACTTCCCGCCCTGACCCCAGAAGACCAGAGAGCAGCACATGCCAGTCCCAAAAACTCTGACAGCCAACAAGGCGGGGGCCACAAGCCCCAACCTGAGGCTCTCTCAGCATCTTTAATGTCTCCATCTCTGTTTCGGAAAAAGGACAAATTTAGAGGTTGTTTGAGTGCATGCAAAACACATCATAGCTGAAATTCCAACAGCATTATCAGCTGAGAGGAGCAATGAACAGGGAGCTCAAGGACAGGCTCACTGACTGGCACACCTGGGGCTAGAGCACCCGCCCGGCGGGGAGCCGCACACGCGCAGCACAGTCCCTGGTTGCATTTTTGTCTTAGGTGGATGCCTGTCATTATGCCCCATGCACACCCTTTATCCAAGGACTGCGTGTGGTCCAGGCCACTGTCACCTGGGTGTGGCCTCCTGTGGGTGCAGCTTTGGGAAGAGGCTCCGTCCTTTGAATGCCTTCCTTCCTGGGGTCAAGCATCACTCTCTGCTAAGATGTTTTCTGTCAGAAACAAAGTCTGGCATTTTGGAAAGTGTCTCTGATCAGAAATAGCAACGAGGGAAAGGGATGTGGCCGCTCCCCAGGTGACCCACACTGTCAGCAGGCACAGGAAGCTCTGTTTCCAGGACCCAGCAGCACCAAGGCCGATGCAGCGCCGTGCCGGAGACTCAGCGGGGCCTCAAGGGCTTTGTGGCTGATTCACACTGCACAGCAAGTGGGAACTGGCACTTGAAGATGTGCCTGGTAGTTAAGCCTAATTTATTCTCTTTATTAAAAAGGATATCAGGCAATGTTTCATTCTGTCCTTTGTTGGAGATTAACTGTTTATGACCCTGCCATGTGACCATGGGTGACCTATGTCTTTCCCCCACAGCACAGGGCCAGGGCTTGTCCGACTGTCTATCTAAGGCTCATCTGTGCTTCTTTTGAAGGGGCTGAAGCCTCTCCAGTGTGTGAGCTGCTAGGACATTGCTATCCTGGGAAAACTCAGGGCCCAGTCACCTTGGCCAGCAGGCGCCTGTTCCTGTCCGGTCCTTTATGCACAGGTGTCAGTCCAAGCCCTAAAAAAGAGACAGTGAGGGCAGAGGCACTGCTGAACTTGTGTTTGAGGGTATAGGTGCAGGTGGCAATGAATGTGCAGGACACAAGCATGCACACTGACACATACATGCCCAGTGACAGCTGCACACACATGTTCACATACATGCACACTGACAGCTGCACATAGACACACTCACATGTATGCACTGACACCCACATACACACACATGGTCAGACACGCACACTGATACCCTCACATACACACACTCCCCCGCGCACACTGGCGCCCATATAAGCTCAGCTCCTCACCTGCATGCACACTCACGCCTTACACGTACATGCTCATGTGCATGAACTCAGACACCCACACGCAATTAAGCATGACGCCACTGAGATTTCCACTCCAAGGACACGGTCAAGGGCCCTGTCTTGCTGGGTGCAGTGCCACACACCTGTTATCCCAGCACTTGAGGGCTGAGGCAGAAGGATGGCAAGTTCTAGTCCTGCCTGGGCAATGTAGAGAGCCCCTGTCATATATATATATGAATGACTGGGGATGTAGCTCAGTGTGAAGACCTAGGGTTCAATCCCCAGTACCACAAAAAAGGGGACCCACCCCCAGAAGGTACATGCCACCTGAGCAAGCTAAGCAAGGGCAGGCCTGGGGGCGGGCTCGGTCCCAGCTGACCCCGGGGGCCAGGCTCTCTGCACCACACTGTCTGGCTGCCCGTTAGCACACACAGCCACCAGCCTCATGTGAGCCAGGCTGGGGAGTATAAACTGGGAATGCACCACCACTGGACAGCCGAGATTGCTTGTCGGGCAGTGCAGTGGGTCTGTATCTTTATTTTAACTTTTAAAAACTACCTGAATAAAAACTGCACAGAAAAGCAGCAAAGATGGGTGGTCTATCCCTCCCAGAGCAGGTCCCCCCTGAGGGAGGGCAGCGGCTCCTTGGAAATGGGCGTCAGCACACACACAGGGCAGAGGATGTGGGTGAGCCTGCGTGTCAGAATGGCCACATGTGTGCTCAGGCATGTTTGTTTTGCTTGGCTGCCAAGCAGGAGGCTGCACACAGCATTGTGCCGACAACCTACACTGGCTCCTTTGTCTGTAGTGCCATCTCATGCCACTTGATGCCCTGCAGAGCACCCCACATCCTGGTCCTGCCAAGCAGGGACGCTGCTCCTGCCACCTGCCCTCTGCTCCTCAGTGGGAGGGGCATCAGGGAGATGGCTCTGCTCTCAGGGCATCCTGGCCACGTGAGGCCTCTGCAGCCCCAGAGAGGTCCTGGCCCAGACCAAGGACTGTTTGAGCCCCAAAAATGCAGCCCTTGCCTGAGGCCAGGATTCCTGGGAAGCAGATCGGCCAGAGGGCAGGCGGGAGAGCCGGATACAGCCCGCACCGGGAGGGCAGGGCGGGGAGGGCAGCCAGATTCCCCCACCCTGCAGGCCAGATACTGGAGGTGACTGTTTACTAACGAGCATCGAGGACCTGCCTGGCTGATAAAAAGCCTAATCAAGATATTTTTAAAGTGTGAATCAAAAAGGCACACTTTAATTACGTTAATAGACAGTGAACTAAAATGCTGCTGAAGAAATCTTTTGGTGAAATCATTTTCTAAATTCAAGATCAGCGACACTGGATTAGTCAAACTGATCTGCAATTTGCTGATTTGGCTCCTTATTAACCGATTGTATTGTGTCCATCGGCAACTTTCCCAGGCAGGGAGCGGCCTCCTCCAAGGCGGCACTGTGGGGGGTGGGGGCCCCGGAATCCACTGACCGACCCCAACGACTGGCCGCCAGGGCAGCGAGGCATCTGAGCCCTGGCTGCTCATCTCCCTCAGGACCCAGCCAGGACGGGATGTGTGTTCATGGGAACCCCGGCCACAGGAGGCTGAGAGCTCAGCGGCCAGGCTGGAGAGGCCACGAATAACGACTCGGCAAAGACTCAGTGAGACCTCCCAGACAGCCTCAGAGACATGCTTCACGCCTGCTCAGGGCCTGAAGGAGTCTGTCCTAGACCATTCCGGCTGCTGTAACAGAACACCATGGAGCAGGTGGCTTTTACACAACAAGAATTTATTGCTCATAGTTCTGGACTCTGGGGGAGTCCAAGATCGAGATGCTGCCAGGTTTCTGCTGCAGAGAGCTTCCTGCCAAGCAGGGTGCCTGACCACTGTGTCCTCATGGTGGAGGGGGCAAGCGAGCTCTTTAGAGGCATGACTCGTGACCCTTCTGCTTCCCAGAGGCCCCACCTTCCAACAGCATCACCTTGTGGGTGAGGATTTCAATCTATTAACTTGGGAGGGACACAGACATTCAGATCATGAAAGGTTACCCCCAAAACTGGCCACCTGCTGAGCCATTTTTTACAAAACTCAGTAAAACGCAAAAGAGATAGTGTAAACCCTACTCTGACCAAAATTAATAAAACTAGCAAATGAAAAACAGAAATAAAAATTCACCAATTAATTTTTGTTAAAGTCACCAGACCAAGAAAATCTGCCTCCTGTGTATGATGTGGGTGTTGGTCAGGCCCAGAGAGGCACCTGCCAGGCAGCAGTGTGGCTGCTGGTGCCCTGACTCAGCTCAGACTGGGGCTCGCCTGGCCTGAGGCCAGGAAGTGGCATTTAAGAAGCCCCCAGGTGATTCCAACAGGCAGCCAGGACTCATTTCCAACCAAGAGAGTGTGCGTGACTTCCAACGTCAATAGTCGGTGTGTCCTCCGCTCCCTCTCTAGGCTGGATCGCTCACTCTGGGGAATGCGTGCCATGCTTTGTGCACACGCAAGCAGGTCCAGACCTCACGTCCTGCCAGGCAGCCTTCTTGGAAGGGACCTTCATCCCTCTCCAGCCTCAGAGGACCAGAGCCTTGGCTGCCTGCAGTCTTGTGAGAAACCCTGAGCAACAGTTGCCAGGATTCTCAGCTGTGAAATAATAAATCTGTGTTGTTTGGGGCTAGTAAGTTTTGGGTGAGTTTTTTTCTGCAGCAACGGATAATTGATAGACAGCAGGAGGAACTAAGTGACTTTTCATGTTCTGTCAGGCAAAAAAGCTACCCCAGGGGCTGGGGTGCAGCTCAGGGGCAGAGCACGTGCCTGGCACATGCAGGTCCTGGGCTCCATCCTCAGCACTACAAAAAATTTTAAAAACACAAAAATACGAAACATAGTTTCAGATGGTATGTAGGAGTGATTGGAGGCAGTTCTCTTCTCCATTCCCAGGGCTCAGCTGAAGCCCAGCGACTGCTGGAGGTGTCGGCATAGTGTTCAGGAGGTGTCTCAGGCAGAAAGGCTGGTGGAAGACACACAGGATGTCACTGAGCCATCTCTCTTCGCAACCTCTCAAAACGTGCTTCTAAAGGAAAATGGCAGCAGGCATTACTAGGTTCCAGATGGGATACTGAGTCCATCTGAGCGGGTCTCACGAAAGGCACTTCTGCCTGTAATCTGGGCATGCCATTTTGGTAACTGTTGTCCTAGTATTATTCTATATCATATTTAAGGTTATGAAAAAAGCCTCATTGTCATAACAGCGATCTTTAAATCTATTTGCACAGCAAGGCGGAACCAATTGCAGAAGCCTTGATGGAGAAAGGCAAGCAGTGACACGGTACCGCACCGGCCAGCTGGGGCTTCTGATGCCGCCTGCAATGCACACCACTCATCCAAAACAGACCGCGCGTGGGGCTGAAGCAGGTCGGCACGAACGGGGCACTGCAGGCACAGAGCTGCACACCCATCTGAGTGTTCTCCGAGCCATTGTCAAGGTGTGTTAAATTAACACACTCAAGACCACGCAGGTGTCGGGGCACAGACACGCCTCTCTGCCTGGCTTCGCTTTGGGTGCTGTTATTGCTAGTATGAGCACCGCTCTGTGGTAGGCTGCCCAGCAGCGCTAGAGCACTGATCCTGCTCAGGGGTAAGAGCTGCAATCCAATCTGCACTCCCTGTTCGAGTGAATTCGCAGTTTTGACTTGGAACACTCCGCGGTAAATCTCTGTGTGGTTGTAATTAACTCGGCACATGAGGGCCAAGGGGCCGCAGGCTGGGCCAGGCTGAAGGCAGCCCTCTGAGGAGCCTCGGGTCCCAGCAGCTGCTCTGCACCTGGCGCCCCTCTGTCAGCCTGCACACCTGCTCCAGTAAAGTCGGGAGCCCAAATCAGATCAGGGCTGTGCTGTTACACACATATCAGACAGCTAGTGTGAAAAGGACTGGCCGCACCACCCCAGGGCGAGTGGAACTCTAACCTACTGCTGTCGGGAGTGCAAAATGTTTGGATTGCCTTGAAAAATAGTCCAACACACATCCACTCTACAGCCAGCAATTTCATTCCCAGGCATTCCCTCTGCATCCACTAATTTACCTAAGATTCGTGCTCAGACCTGGAAGGTATCATCCCGTGTATGTTTACACAGGTATCACCCATGCGGCCGCTTCCCATTCACATTGCCACACAGCACGTCTCAGAAAGTGCCCTTGTGCTGTCTCCCTAATTGGCGCCCGCACACAGACCAGGCGGCTATGCTCTGATTTTTTATTTTTTGCCAGAGACTGGTTTTGCCTATTCTAGAACCTCGTAAATGTGATTATGTCCTGTATGATACTGTGTCTGGCTCCCCTCTCCAGCATAAAGTCTAAGTTTGTGAACCAAGGTGCCACCCTACAGTAATTTAAAAATCCTAAAAATAATAAAAATGTCTGTCTCTGTTCATAAGAAACAGCCAGTCTGTCATTTCGTGTACTTGTGATGTCTGTCAGCTTTGATTTAAGGGCATTGCTGGCCTCGAGGTTCACAGGAGCCACCTCTCTCTGACCACGCTGCACACTGACGTCACTCACCTTGCCTACCCGAAACGAGCCGCAATGCAAGTGTCTGCACCACAGAGACTGGAAAATGCTACAGACCGGATTTTCCCAGGAGCCAGTTGTTAAATACTTGCCAGCAAACCGTTGATCAGCCTCACAAAACGAGGCATGTTTCTTTGATCTCTGTTTTATACGTGTATGATCTACAACTTCTTCCTTATGTGTTCGACAGTGAAACCAGCTGGGGCTGGAGTTTGCGCTGTGATAAGGTTTTTTGTTTGTTTTGTGAATCTAATTCCCTTGATAGTTATAGGACTATTCATCTTTTCATTTTCTTCTGGTGTCAGTTTCAAGAGGTGTTTCTCAAGTGGTTTTCCATTTTATCCATGTTGTCTGATTTATTGGCCTAAAGCTGTTCATAATATTCCCTTATTGCCTTTTTCATGTCTTCGTTATTCCTAATGGAGAAAACATGTGACTTTTCTTTTGTTCTTGATCGCTCTCACTAATTTTATTAATCTTTTCAGAGTTGACTTTCGGCCTTGTTGATTTTCCCTATTCTTTGCTTGTTTTCTGTTTCACCGGTTTCAGGCTCTATCATTTTTTTTCTCTTCTCTCTACTTGTTTTGGGTTTAATTTGCTCTTATTTTCTTGTTCTCTTAGTTGGAAACAAATAACTGATTTTAGACCTTTAGACCTCCCTCCTCTCCTAGTGACACACTCTCTTTGGAGCATTGCTTTACCTGTGTCCCACTGATTCCAACATGTTGTATTTTCATTTCATTTTACTAGAAATATTTACCAGTTTCCCTTATGATTTTTTTTCTTGACCCCATGGGAGATTTAAATGCGTGTTAGTTAATTTGCAGATATTGGGAGCTTTTCTGAATATCATACTAATTTTTTATTTAATTCTATTCCAATGATGTAACACTGTCTTAAAAACTCCTGCTGGACCCCCTAGTTGTGCCTGTGTAAGGGCACCCCAGCCTTCTACCAAGGACCCTCAGGGGCCTCACACAAATGCTGCTGCTGCCCACACAGCTCCTGCCTGGTGGCCTCCCGACCCAGGAATCCCACCTGGCTTCTCAGCCTGAATCCCAGACTTCTCCTCAGCTTAGTGTTACTCTGAAATCTGCCCAGGTTCACCCTGCATCTCCACCAGGCAGGAAGCTGGGCAGCCTGACCTGCCCTGTGCTTACTTCTCTCTAGATTCTGGTCTGGGCTGCAGCTGACCCAGAAGCAGCTCTCCCCTGGGCTTTGCCCTGTTTCGGAGGAGCATCAGGAGGCAGGTCCAGCACCAGCAGCTTTTCATGGCTGTAAGCAGAGGCTGCCCAGTGACTGGCATGCCACACTACCCTCGGGGTGACTCTGTACGAGTGTCCTGGCAGGACTATGGGGAATCCTTGTCACCGAGAGAAGAGCGGCTGACATTAACAGGGCCTTGCCCAACCTCACCTAGACAAGGCCTGGGCCATCACTAGACCCACTTGTCAGATGAGGGGACTAAGGGTGCCAAGAGCACACAATGCCTCCACATCACAGAGTATTGTGGGCTAGATCTAGAGCATCCTCCAAACCACACGTGTCCAGTGGTAGGGAGAGGACTGGCTCACAGGGCTCTGCCCTGAGGTACTGAACAGCTGTTAGGAGGGAGGGCCTGGTTAGCAGAGGCAGGTCACCAGGGGTGTGACTTGGAGGGGTGTATCTCCCCTCTGGCTCCTCCCTCCTCTCTCTGCTTCCTGGCGCCCAGGACATGAGCAGTTTTCCTCCACAAAACGCCTTTCACCATGTCATTTCTGTGTTTGAGCCAGCCAGCCATGGATTGAAACTTCTGAAACCGTAAGCCAAAATAAACCTCTCTTCCTTTAAGTTGTAGGTGTCAGGTATTCCGTCTCAGTGACGAAGAAAGTGACTAAAACACAAAGCTTGCAGGTGCAAAAGGCAACAGACTCAGCCACTGCCACCCCGGAGGCAGTGAGGGTTGCAGCCACTCTGCTCTGAAGGCATCACAGATTTCAGTCCCAGCCTGCTGCCTACTGCCCCTCAGGACAAGGTGGCCCTGTTCCTATGTTTTTCCAGGCGCTCACAACACAGCACCGAGGCTTGCAGCCCCAGGGTCTGCCTCCCACTAAGCTGGTATTTGCTACAAGGGCACGTACATCTTTTACACAGAGAACCTGGTAGGCACGAGCCCCAGTGATTGATGAGTGTTTGATTTGTATGTTCACTGGGCAGCTCTCCAGCAACTTGGAAATTGCTCAAAAGTCTCATCTCTAACTGGGCGTCTGACTTTGTGTTGAGAAAGTACAAAACTGAAGCGGGTGCCCAACAATCGCCCCACCCTCAGACTTCCAGGTCCCCTGAATTCTCATGGCCAGGGCACAGAAGCACGCCCACGTGCTTCAATACCTGTTTATTCTGCTGCTGTCTGTCCTCTGGCTCAACTCGGCACTAGTAAGAAAGTGAGCGGAACCCAGGGCCTTGGCTGGGGCAGAGGTGATCTTCCAACCCCATCGCAGGGAGACCATCCCCCCAGACAAGGTGAGAATGAAGGGCTAGCTAAAAATAAGCTTGAGCGGGCAGGTTCAAATGGGCAGCTACTTGTGGCTTGGTATGTTGGAAAAATAAGAGGCTCCCTCAAGGTTGTAGATGGGAGAAGCATGTGAGAGGGTCCTGGGCAACAAGGCAAGAAGCGAGTGGCTCCTTTGGTCTACGAAGGCCTGAATTGTGTCCCAAGAAAAGTTGGTCAACTTCCTAAGCCCTGTTCTTGTGAGTGGTAACTTACTGGAAACAAGGTCTTTGCAGATAGTATTGGTTAAGATGAGGTCACCCTGGATTAGAATGGGCCCCAAATCTGGTGCCCTTATAAGAAGTGGGAGATTTGAGACACACAGGAAGATGGCCCTGTGAAGAAGGCAGAGACTAGAGCGATGTGGCCACAAGTCAAGGGACACTAGAAGCTGGAAGAGGCAGAAAGGAGCCTTCTCTGGTGCCTTTGGAGAGAGCACAATCTGCAACTTGTTCTCAGACTTCTGCCATCCACACCAATGAATCTCACCTAGTTTGTGGTCCTTCCTCACGGCCGCCCCAGAGACCTGTGCCATGTCTAACTCATCCCTCTGTGGAGTAACCCATGTGCCTACTTTCTCCCAGGTTATGGTTGCACAGGGTGGCAGCTTGGCAAGTATGGGGACTGTCTTCCCCCTTCTTCTGCCTTGCATTCACAGACTGGATACCGAACAAATACAAGAGGACAGATCCAGCAGGCCCAGCTGGACATCAGGATCTCAGGGTTGAAGGAGACATGTCTGGTCACAAGACCACTTCTCTGAGCCCTAGACCTGAAGTAAGCTCCTACAACTGGGGCTTGTGGGGTAGGCATGTTGGGGACCCCCAAGTGACAGGAGACAGAGCACTGGCAGATCCATGCAGCCCTGAATACAGGAATGAAAGGGCTGCTGGGGATTCACTGTGTCTTTCCCCAGAGTCCCCTCCATCACTCCACCAGGGTTCAGGCAGAATTCACCAAGGCTGGATGCTTGTTACACATTTCCAGGACACACACACACAGATGGCAGTGATGGGCCACTAGGATGTTTTCAAGAGTGGGGGTACAGGCCCCCTTCTGCAGGCAGTGTCCCCTTTTGCAGGCAGTCAGCTGTGGGATGCCAAGCCACCTTGGGCACAAAGCCCACCATGCACCCCACACCCATCCCCCCTCCCAGCAACCTGCTTCGTTGTGATTCTCACTGCACAAAAGTGCCTGCAAAGTCAAAACAAAACAAAACAAACAACAACGAAAAAAAAAAAAACAGGCATCTATCTCTTCTTTTTGCAAATGAATTGACAGCTCCATAGAGCTACAGTTGCTCCTAGATTTCCTGTCCTGATATTTTCCACCCAGCAAACCAAGGCATTTGGAGATGCAGAAGGAAGGGCTTGAATGCCCAGCGTTGGCAACAGTCAGTCTGAGCATGCACAGCTATGTCACTGTGTCCACACAAATGGCATCACAAAAGGACACAGCCTGCTTGTTCACCACTCGACCCAATGGTGCAACTAGATTGTGTGCAGAATCTACAATACTCCTCCCCTCCTCTTTGGCCTGCCCTGGGTAGCTTCTTCTTGGAAGGGTTAGCACTCCTGCTGTTCTGTACACTGGAGCAGGGACAACAAATCTCTCCGACTGCTGAGGTTGTTCTGAAAGGGACAGATGTGCCAGGTGAATGCTGGCCCCAAACACAACCTAAGAGGATGCTGGAGACACTGAGTGGGTGACCACAGCTGGTCCAACCTTTCTGGGCCCCTCTAGATAGCCTCACTGCTACTGCACTGAGGTTCTAGGATGCCAAGCGGGGCTGTCACACATTCTGCTTGCTGGTGCTCACCTGCTTACACCTGTGCAGGGCTTCATGCCAGCGTTGGTGCACCCAGGGCAGAGGGAGCAACGTCACCCTCGAGGTCCACTTCACCCTCAGGTCTCAACCACAGGACCCTGGCCTAGGCCGGGCCAGGACTCAAGCCGGCAGCCTGCACCCTGCTGCCTGTCCTTCCTGCCTTCTGCTCCACAGCATGGCCAGAGGTGGCGCTCACATCACAGGAAGGCAGCACAGCACCTCCTTACAGGCACCCAGCAGGCTATCGGGTGTGGGCGCCCAGCCAGCTCAGGCCTTTCATGGCCCAAAACCTCACTCCTCTGGAACTTTATCTTTACTGTCAGTGCAGCTGGGAGGGCAGGAAAGCAGAAGGACTGAGATGTGGGCAAAGTGGAGGGCGGCCCTGCTCAGCCCTCTTAGTAGCGTCCTGCTACTAATCCAGGTCACAGAGCACGTGGGTCCTCCCCGGGACCTCAGAGAACACACCCCTGCAGGGACTCGCTGGCCCACCAGTTAAAATCCAGGGGATTTCAGACATTCAGACAGAGCATGGGCACACACACACACACACACACACACACACACACACACCAGATCTCTGCTCTTGGCAAATCAGAGCAGCCCACAGCACCAGGTGGGGCCCGGGTGGGCACTGCTGCCTTAGTCCCCACTGCTCCCATACCAGATGGCCCCACTCAAAAAGTTCTGGTGATTGAAGGACCCGGGGGATGACCCTTGAACCTGAACAGCAGGGGGAGACGCTTTTGTCTTCCATTTGGTAAAAGCCAAAGGGACAGAGCCCAGACCCAAGGTCCTGTTTACAAAGCCACCATCTTTGTCCTGGAGCACTTGGCCCTCCCAGCCCCGCCCAGTAGGGGGCGCACTGCACTCACCCGCACCTGTGTCAGGGCAGTTACCTGCGGGAAATCCCAAGTGCTGGACACTGGGGTAGGGGGCCTGAGAAGGAGGGGGTGGGTGGGTCCCGGGTGATCACCTGGGTGAAGGTGGACTGACGGCTAGTGACATCCATTACCAGTAGGGAGGAAATTGAGGCAGCAGGCCCCATGTGTCAGAGCAGTTCTAGCAAACTATACACTAGACTTGCTGCTCCTGGGCTCCTCTTGGGCTTTATCAGTCTGTGGCCCTAACCAGATGCAGAGAAGGAACCCCCAGGGGTAATTTGAAGAGTCACCCTCTTACCTGCTAATTGAGGACTGCACTAGCCCTCTGGGAGAGGCTTGCAAAGTCAAGTCCCCGCGGTAAACACACCTCTAACCCAGCAAAAGCCCAGGAGAAAAAAGAGCTGGGACATAAACAATGTACTCTGCCCCAACCACCCCAGGAAACAGCAAGGGTCTCCACGCAGGCCCAGGCTCACTGACCCTCAAGGGAGCCAGAGATGGCAACCAATGAACACGCCACCTAGACAGGACCGAGCCGCCTGTTGGCTCCAACATCCCACCTCAGGGACACTGAAAAGGAGCAGTTGTTTTCAGAGGCCACATTTAACTCTGACCGCAGTGACCAGGTACATAAGTTTTGGTAAAAAGAATATGATCCTGCCAGCAAAGTGACCTTTTGTTCAAAATAAAGGACAAAGGGGCTTGGGATTTAGCTCAGTGATTAGAGTGCTTGCCTTGCAAGCACAAGGGCCTGAGTTCGATCCCCGGCACCACCAAAAAAAAAAAAAAAAAAGGACAAAATGATTTTTTGTAATGATGATTTTTTAGCCCAGCGAGGGAGGTGCTGGGAATGTGGGTGACAGGGGTCTGGGTAGGGATCCCTGCGCTTCCCTTCATGGGTTCGGAACAAGGGCTGAGAGAGAAGAGCTGGGTCATGGGGACAGAAGGTCCTGTGCCAGGCAGGAGATAGATGACTGGAGAGACCACATGATGCCATAGTCATCTCCGTTTGCCTTCTGTGCTACCTGCCTCCTGGGAGGGGATTTGGGCCACAGGCAGGATTGGCATCAGCCCGGGTGAGGGAGAAGCTGGTCACAATCAGGCATGGCTGAAGTGACCCAGCCTGTGCTGGTCTTCTGCTTTGCAAAACACTGGTCCCCAGGTCCTCAGTCAGCATGGGCTCCTACAGCCACCACGGGCCTGGTTGACGAGGCCCTTGTCTTGCCATGGCCGAGACTGCAGGGTGTGGCCCAGTGGAAAAGGTCTCTGGGATGTCGCCCTGCTCCGGGGGGAACAAAGGCCAACCTACTACTTGTGGCTTAGGTACACAGAGGCAGGCACACCACTCCCTGCGCTACTCTGTCTGGGAAGTGTGCGGGGCCTGTTCTTTGGGGAAAAGACCCTTGCAGACCACAGCGGGGGGTCAGCTCTGGGGTCAGACAACCAGCTCCAAATCCAGCTCTGCACAGAGTGGCTGGGGAATCTCTTTAGCTGCCGTCCCCTCCCCTGCAAAACGAGGATAAATAGCTCACTCCAAGTGCCTATAGATAAATTCCAGCGGTGAAAAACAAAGACACAGCTGGCTGGCATATCTGCCCCAGGATGCCTGGCTGTGCTTCGGGGCTGGGAGGCCTTTGCAGAGCAGATGCAGGTGTTGCGGGAGGTCATGTTTTGGGGGTTGAGTTTAGTCGGGATCCCGAGCTGCTAGTGGATAAAACCTCTTCCCACTTTTGTTGATGATTTAGCATCTCCTCTATTATCCATTTGTGGTCTGTCCTCCAGGGGCTTCACCCAGAGAGGTTCTCAGTCTTTCTGAGCCAAGATGCCAGGGTGGCAGGGTCTCCCTGGAGGCATTTTATGCACCCAGAGGAGGGGGTACTCCATGTGAAATACACACCCAACCATAATTCAACAGCTAGTATTTTGCCTTTAATTACAATAAACTAATAAAGATCTCAGATGCTCTCATTTTAATAGAATGCAGAGTTATAATTGGTGACCTATTTTGAGCAATTTAATTTCCAATGACCTGTTTTCCAAATTAACACAGTAATAAAGGCCAGTGTGCTGGGAGGGAGGGCCAGGCTCTTGGAGGTGCCCGGTAAAGGTGTAGCCTTCACTAATGCGTCCCCAGAAAGAGGGCTAAACTTCGAGGGCTTAGTTCTGCAGCATTCAGCGGGCCTGATTTTAAATCAAAGCACAGTCAAAGGCAATGAACAAGGACAGACTGAAGATCTATTTTTAAAAAGATCTACTGAAAGCCACAATTCTAGATGAATTTGTTTGATGCCCTCATGACTTCAGGGGGTGCCCTTCTCGAGGGTTGCTCAGCTCACTCCAGGGGTTCCTCTATGTCCACAAACAGGAGGGGGTGGACCTGCACATCCTGCCTCCGAAGGCCTCTGTGCTGTGGATCACCAAGGTGGGAGGAGGCAGAGGAGAAAAGGGAGGAGAAGGAGAGAGAAGACAGAGGGAGAGGGACTGGCCAGCCGGCAGAGGACAGGGGCATCCCCAGCAGGTCTTAGGGGCGCTGAAGGATCCAGCACACGTGGTGGGGGCAGGTCAGGCCTGGTCTCCCTCGTCTCCTCCAGCGGCCCAGGTTCTCGTCCTCTCTTCCCCACCCCCTCCCACTGTTTGCTGGTTGCCTCATCCACAAAGACCCGCTCTCTGCTCTAAACTGGGACCGAAGGTCCACGCACCGGACGAAAAGCTCATGTGAAGTGTCGAAGAGCAAATCTCTGCTCCCCTGGCCCCGAGACTGAGGCGCCCCGCAAGGTGGCAGGAAGTTAGGCCCCAAAGAGCTCCAGCGGCCCTCCCCTGCGTGGGGCTCTCCTCCCCGCCCCTGGCCGCAGATGCTGCCGCGGCCGGGCAGGCAGGGACTGGGCAGGGGCGGGCGCAAGGAAGCGGGCAGCAGGGCTAGCACGGAGGGAACCCCACCCGGGTCTGAGCGTCCCAGGGCCCTGCCCGGCGGCGTCTCCTCCGCCTTCGCTCCAGGCCCCCGCCCCGTGCAGGTCCTTCCGCCCACACCGAGGGCCCCGGAGGAGAGAAGGAGAGAGTGACAACAGGCCCCGGGCGCACTCTCCCCGGTGCCGCGCCTGACCGAGCTGTGCCCAAAAAGCTTCTCGTGTGCGGGCCCGGCGGACCTCGG